>PVIU01003627.1:0-59792 GCA_004026605.1 Ondatra zibethicus
CTCCCCCCGCCCCCCAACCCCCACCTCTATCCCCACCCCCGTATTCTCACCTTTTGCCTGGAAATCTTGTTTGCTTCCAATTTCCAAGAAGATCTATATATGATTTTCTTTGGGTTTGCCTTTCAAGCCACTCCCTTTCAAAGGTCTCCTCAAGTGATTTCCAGTCTTGCTGACTAACAGCCACTCACCAGTCTCCAAGATTCATCATACTTGGTTTGTCTGAAGGCCCGAGTCATTGAAAATTATATGCCCCATTTAAGCAGGTGTTCTGTATACTTTACTCAGGGAAAAATGTAGACTGCATCTTTGCCCATATAAAATGATGCCTTTCGTGATTTATCAGCATTTAAAACTGGTAGAGAACTAGATGCTCCTTAGTCTTGCCAATTAATGGCACCTAAATCTTGGAAGTAGGAAGCCAGAGTGGTAAAATCATCTCTCAAAACCTCCTGTCTGACATCCCCAGGCACTTATTCTTAGAGTACTGAGTACTCTGGAACTTCTGACTCTTTTCTATCAATCTATGCATTTTAGCTTACTTTGGTTAAATAAAAAACCAACCCTCCCTCAGGATAAACCAAAAGATTGATCCAAAACAACAATTTGTGCTCGAGTCTATTGCTTTCATTAAAGACTTTGAATTTTTTTAATTAAAATATGTGGCTTATAGTATGGTTTAAGTGACTGTTTATTTGAAGACAAAGGTTTATTAGCTAACGTTACTTATTCAAGAGGAGGGAGGTC
Organism: Ondatra zibethicus; assembly: GCA_004026605.1. Taxonomy (NCBI): domain Eukaryota; kingdom Metazoa; phylum Chordata; class Mammalia; order Rodentia; family Cricetidae; genus Ondatra; species Ondatra zibethicus. Next base: position 745 of record PVIU01003627.1, read on the forward strand.
AAACCTACACCAATAACATTCCAGAAAATAAAATGGAACCAGGAAATGCAGTAATGTGTTCAAGGCCGCTCTGGTCTTCAGAGCTACAGACCAAGGCTCGAGCTCCCCCTCCACTTCTGTTCTCTGTTTCGGAAGCTGCTGCTTTTATTTCTTTATCACTCTACTCATAGCGCCGTGTTTTCTTAACCACTTTTAAATGGCCCTTACTTAGGCCCTGCAATTATAACGTGTGCTTTCTGGATAGGCACCTTTGTCTCATTCAATCGGATATTCAGTGCCTTTTAATCCTTAACGCCGGGCCTGTGCAAAATGGAAATGGATGCAGTTACACCTCTCTACTCAGCGTTTCCCTCTCGACACCCCCATTCTCCCCTCTGCTCAGAACAGCTGCTGGAGCCACATTCCTGGTGGCTTATATAATGAGCCTGGGAGTACATATGCACATATTTATTTCAATCAGTTTCACCCTTCTAATCCCACTCAGGATGCTAAGGAAGAAGGATCTAGAGTCTGAGGTAAATCTAGGCTTCAAAATAAATAAATAATAATTTATCCCAAGAAACTATGAGTGTTGCTATTTCTGTGTTGCAAAAAGTTCAAGATAAAAGGGGGAAAAATCACAAGGAAGGTGTTGGTTAAGAATTTCTATCTCCCAGAAAAAAATCATGAAGAAAAACATATTGTTTGGAAAAAAAATAAAGATTAAAAAAAAAGTCCCTATGTCACCCAAGGGGTAACAGTTACAGTGCAGGTCTCCTCCTAAGTACGAGGACTGACAGGGTTGCTGGCTCTGTCAGATTATTGTTTGTGAACACTGTCCCAACAAAGCCCTGCCCTTACTCTTAGCAAGGATCCTGACTAGTCCCATAAAATATTCCCATCTTAGAAACTTGCTATATTATACAGTAAAATAATTCTCAGTCTTCCCCACTGGGACAGCTGCCAGAGGTTGCTGCCTCAGAACACAATCAATAGCAGCCAGGAGAAGATGTCTCCACAAGAGCCCAGCTCTCCTCCTGCAGCAGGACCCATATGGTGCAACACAGCTGCAGCTCAAGAAAAAAACCTTAAAGCAAACTATATGAAGATGAAAGTGGTCCTTAAAGATGAAATGAGTAAGTCCCTTAAAGAAGGGCAAGACAAAAAAAAACAGTAGAAAGAAATGAATAAAAATGTTCAAGACTTGAGAGTGGAAATAGACGCAATAAAGAAAACACAGACTAAGGGAAATCTAGAAATGGAGAATTTAGGAATTTGAACGAGAACTGCCAAGGTAAGCTTCACCCACAGAATACAAGAGACGGAAGAGAGAATCTGAGGCATTGCAGAAATGGATTCATTGGTCAAAGAAAGTGTTAAGTCTAAAATATTCCTGACACAAAACATCCAGAAATTGGTTGTTTTTATGATGAGGTCTTTGATACATTTGGACTTGAGTTTTGTGCCTGGTGATAGATATGGATATATTTCCATTTTTCTACATGTTGATATCCAGTTATGCCAGCACCATTTGTTAAATATGCTTTCTGTTTTCCATTTTATATTTTTTGCTTCTTTGTCAATAACCAGGTGTTCACAGGTGTGTGGATTGATATCTGGCTCTTCGATTTGGTTCCATTGGTTCTCCTGTCTGTTTTTATGCCAATACCAGGCTGTTTCCAGTACTGTAGCTCTGTAATAGAGTTTAAAGTCAGGGATTGTGACGCCTCCAGAAGTTCCTTTATTGTACAAGATTGTTTTGACTATCCTGAGTTTTTTGCTTTTCCGTATGAAGTTGAGTATTGTTCTGTAGAGGTCTGTAAAGAATTTTGCTAGGATTTTTGATGGGCATTGCAATGAATCTACTTTTGATAAGATTGGAGTTTTTACTATGTTATTTCTACCTACCCAGGAGCATCCATTTTCTGCTGTCTTCAATTTCTTTCTTCAAAGATTTAAAGGTCTTCCACTTGTTTGGTTAGAATTACTCCAAGATATTTTATATTATTTGTGGCTATTGTGAAAGGTGATGTTCCTCTGATTGCTTTCTCAACCCATTTATCATCTGTATAAAGGAGGGCTACTGTTTTTTGTTTTGTTTTGTTTTTAGTTAATCTTGTATCCTGCTACATTACAAAAGGTGTTTATAAGTTGTAGAAGTTCCTTGGTAGAATTTTTGGAGTTGTTTATATAAACTATTATATCATCAGCAAATAGTAAGCATTTGACTTCTTTTCCGATTTGTATCCCCTTGATCTCCTTTTGTTGTCTTGTTACTCTAGATAGGACCTCAAGTACTATATTCAATAGATATGGAGAGAATAGACAACCTTGTCTTGTTTCTGATTTCAGTGAGATCACTTTAAGTTTCTCTCCATTCAATTTATTGTTGGCTGTTGCCTTTATTATGTTTAGATATGTTCCTTATATTGCCACTCTCTCCAAGAAAGCAATTCGTTGATTTCTTCCAATTTTTTGTTTGTCTTTCCCTCCATTTCTTTGAGACATTTTTTCATTTCCTCTTTATCCGCCTCAAGCATTCTCCTAAAGTTATTTCTTAGTTCATTTTCTTCTGCTTCGTCTATATTGGGGTGTTCAAGTCTTGCTGTTGTAAAGCTACTAGTTTTCGTTGGTGTCATGTTGCTCTTTGTGGTCTTGAGTGTGTTCTTACTTTGTCTACCCATCTTTTCCTCTGATTGGTGTAGTCTCTGGTGATCACTCTTCCAAGTGCCAATGGATCCAAGACTCAGATGTTTGATGCTAGTGGTGGAGTCGGGGCCTTGTTTCCAGTTACCCTGAAAGTTACTTGGTGTTTCCGGAGGTCGCCCGGTGCTCCTGGAGGCCACTCTGCAATCTTGGAGGTATTTCAGTCCTGCTCCCACAGAGGTCACTTGCTTGGGTCTGCTCCTTTGGAAGTCTCTGACTCGGGCCTGCTCCCACGGAGGTCTCTGCCCTGGGTCTGGTCCCATGTAGATCACTGGTTTGGGCCTTCTCCTTTGGAGGTCACTCCCTCATTCCTGCTCCTGCAGAGGTCACTTGCTCAGGCCTGCTCTGGTGGAGGTTTCTTACTTGGGCCTGCTGAGGCAGAGGTCGCTGGCTTGGGCCTGCACCCATGGGTGTCCCTGTCTCAGACCTCCTCCCACAGAGGTCACTGGTGTGAACCTGGTTCCTCAGAGATCGCAGGCTAGGGCCTGCTCCCGTGGATACCCCTAGCTCAGGCCTGCTCCTATGGAGGTCTCTGTCCTGTGCCTGGTCCCATTTAGATCACTGGCTTAGGCCTGTGACCTACTGTGCTGAGACCCACAGAAGTCACTGGCCTAGGCCTGCTCCCTCAGAGGTCACTCCCTCATACCTGCTCCTGCAAAGGTCGCTTGCTCAAGCCTGCTCCAGTGGAAGTCCCCCAATTCAGTTTTTAATGCCACAGTTAACCTAAAACCCAAACCACATACTCAATAAAGAATGAAAATTACAGACTAATATGACTGATGAATATAGATATAAAAATACTCATTAAAGTATTTACCAACCAAATCCAAGAACACATCAAAAAGACCATCCTCTATGATCAAGTACACTTCATCAGAGATGTAGGGATGGTTCAACATATGAAAATCTGTCGATGTAAGCCACCATATAGACAAACTGACAGAAAAAAACTCATGATCATCTCATTAGATACAGAAAATACCTTTGGCATTATCCAATATCACTTTATGATAAAAGTCTGGAAATATTAGAGATACAAAGGACATACCTAAACATAATAAAGGCACTTACCAGCAAGCTTATAGCCAAGATCAGATTAAATGGAGAGGAAGCTCAAAGCAATTTCACTAAAATCAGGAACAAGACAAGGCTGTCCTCTCTCTTCACATCTATTTAATATATTACTTGGAGTTTTAGCTGGAGCAATGAGACAACTGAACGGCATACAAATTTTTGCATAGAATGAAGTCAAAGTATCCTTATGTGCAGATAGTATGATACTATGCATATGCAACCCTAAAAATTCTTCCAGGGAACTCCTATAGCTGATAAACACTTTCAGCAAAGTGGCTGGATACAAGAGTAACTCAAAACTCAGTAGTCCTTCTATATACAAATGATCAAAGCACTAAGAATAAAATAAGGGTAACAACTCTTTTCACAAAAGTCATAAATAATATAAAAGTTGTTGGGGGAAGTCTAGTCTAGCAAGTGAAAGACTTGTATGATAAAAATTTCAAATATTTGAAGAAAGAAATTGAAGAAGAATCAGAAGATGGAATGATCTCCCATGCTCATGAATCAGTTGGATTAACATGGTAAAAATAGCCATCTTACCAAAAGAAATCTACAGATTCAATGAAATTCCCATTAAAATTCCAACACAATTTTTCACAGATCATGAAAGGACAATTATTCACTTCATGTGGAAAAACAATCAATCAAAAAAACAAACAAAAAACCCAGGATAGCTAAAACAATACTGAACAGTAAAAAGACGTCTAGATGTATCACCATCCCTGATTTCAAGTTGTTCTACCAAGCTATATTAATAGAAATCTCATGGTATTGACATAAAAAAGACATGTTGATCAATGGAATCAAATTGTAGACCGAGACAGTAGTCCCCAAACCTAAGGACACCTGATTTTTTTTTTAAGCCAGAAATACACAATGGAGAAAAGACAACATCTTCAACAAATGGTGCTGGTCAAAGTGGATGTCTTGTAGAAGAATACAAATAGATCCATATCTATCACCCTGTGCAAAATTCAAGCCCAGTGGATCAAAGACCTCAACATAAAACCAGATACACTGAACCTAATAGAAGAGAAAGTATGGGATAATCTTGAATATATTGGCACAAGAGACAACTTCCTGACCAGAACGCCAATAGCACAGGAACTAAGAAAAATAATTAATAAATGGAACCTCATTAAACTGAAAAGTTTATGTATGGCCAAGCACAACATCAATTGAACAAAGCAGTAACCTTTATAATAGGAAAAGATTTATTCAAACTCCACATTCGATAGATGGCTATTATACAAAATATATGAAGAACTCAAGAAACTAGACATCACAAAAGCAAAGAATCCAATTCAAAATGTGGTACAAATCTAAACAGACAATTATAAATAGAGGAATCTCAAATGACTAAGAAACACTTAAGGACATGTTAGATATCTTTAGCCATCAGGGAAATAGAAATCAAAACCACTCTGAGATTCCATCTTACTCCTGTCAGAATGGCTAAGATCCAAAAAAAAAAAAAAAAAGACAGTTCATGATGATGAGAATGTGGAGCAGAGAGAATACTCTTCCATTGTTGATGGGAGTGCAAATTTGCACAGTCACTATGGAAATCAATATGGTCGTTCCTCAGAAAACTGAAATTCAATCTACCTCAAAACCCAGTTATCCAGTTATACTACTCTTGGACATATACCCAAAGGATGTACATTCATACCACAAGGACACTTTTTCAATTATGTTTATTGTGCCTTTATTCATAATATCTAGACTCTGGAAATAACCTAGATGCCCCCTCAAGATAAGAATGTGGTATCATTCTGTTCAAGAGGGATTTTGGCGGTGGGTGAGTCCAAATCACTGTAGGTGAGAACTCACTGCAGTGAGAGACAAATATACAGAGCTTTAGTGGAGAGTTTTTGAGAGAAGTGGGAAGGAGGGAAAGAGATCAGCTGCTGGAGACAGGAGTGGCAGAATAGAAAGGAAGAAGAGAGAGAACGGGGAAAGGAAGAAGAGGGAGAAATAGGCAGAGTTTCACCTTTAAAACTTTAAAAAGACAGGGTACTGCCTACCTTGCAGGCAGATGTGAAACATGGTGGGATTCACTCTGTCAGATCCTCAAGGGGTGGGGCCAGGTTTCTCTGGATGCTAACAGAATGGATAAGGAAACTGTGGTACATTTACACAGTGGATTACTTAGCTGTTTAAAAAGTGACATCATTAAATTTGCAAATAGATGGAACTAGAAAAACAATCATCCAGAATGAAGTAATAGAAACCCAGAAAGACAGACATGGTATGTATTTACTTATAAGTGGATATTAGTCATTAAGCAAATGATAACCAAGCTACAATCCACAGACACAGAGAGGTTAGGTAAGGGGGCTGGGATGTCTAGGAAGAGGCAGGGATCTCCTTGGGAAGGGGAAATAGGTTAGATTTATGGGTAGACTGAGGGTGGGTGGGAAAGAAAGCAGAAGAGACCAGGTTAGGTGAGACAGAGGGAAAGAGCATGGTGGTGGGGGGGGGACATGATCCCCAACGTTCACTGTTTCGTGGGAGATGCTGTCTCAAAAATAAAGTGGTGAGAGACAGATGAATCTCTTTGAGTTTGATGCCAGCCTGGTCTACAGAACAAGTTACAGAACAGATTCCAAAGAGAAACCCTGTCTCAAAAAAAGAAGAAAAAAACATGGACAGTAATGGATCTCTGGCTTACACATACGGAACACAGGTATATCACACACAGACACATGCGGGCATACACACACACACAAAAGCATGACATATGCATATATATAAATGCAATTTGCTTCTAAGGCTTCTTTTAATATACACCTGCTCTTTCATTACTTGTTGCATATTCGATCAGTTACTGATAGATATAAAACTGGAGAAAACAGAGTTAATTACTATGTGTTGTAGGAGGCCGCTTGTTCATTTCCTGGCTGCCCAGACTCCTAAAATAACCACACAGAAACTGTATTATTTAAATCACTGCTTGACCCATTAGCTCTAACTTCTTATTGGCTAACCCATCTCCATCAATCTGTGTGTCACCACGAGGTCATGGCCTACCAGCAATGTTCAGGCGTGTCTGTCTCCAGCAGCAGCTCCATGACTTCTCCCTGACTCCGCCCTTCTTTCTCCCAGCATTCAACTTAATTTTCCCTGCCTAGCTCTGTTCTACCCTATCAGGCCAACCCTGATGTTAACCAATGGTATTCACAGCATATAGAGGGGAATCCAATCTCAACTATGTGCTGAATCCTTCTAAATGACACACACTCAACCTTTTCAACAACGTTTCACTTCAGTTTTATAGGGCCAATATATAGGCGTTATTCCTTCCTTTTCCACTGAGAAAAGTGGCACTATTTTTTACTCCTAAAAAATAAACATTTGAAAATATTTAATGTTGTTCAGGGATCAATGCAAGTTAAAATTACAACATTTTAAACTTAAGTTTGGAAAATTAATTTTTTTACAGGCTCATCTTTGGAGGTCTAGTGAATGAACAGTTTGAGCAGCTGTAATGACAATACATGACACAATCACAATATTTATTGATAGCATTTGGTAGTATCTACTTAAAGCTTAAATTTTTATGTTCTTTGATCAGGAAGTTTCGCTTCTAGGAATTCAACCTAATAAAACATTTTTAAGGTTGGCATGATAGCATGTTACAATAATCCCAATATTCCAGAAGCTAAAGCAGAGTTGTGAGTTTCAGGCCAGCCTGAGCTAAACAGCAAAACCCTGTTCAAAAACCAAATTACACAAAACAAGCATGAAGATGTTCTCTCTAACAACAAAATCTTCAACAAATTCTCAAGGTCTAACCATAGGCAATTGATTACATAGATCACAGAATAGTCTTCATCTCATGGGATTCTAAACACATAAAATTCTCACAAACAACATTTTCTGACATGGAAGGATGTTTGTGTGACTAGCTAAAATCATGTACATTTACATGAATACAAATGCTCATGTATTGCAGAAGAAATTGCTTTTATTTACACACAAAAATACTGTTATTGACATATAAAATTTAAGAATGGCATTAGTGTCATGACATCACAATGATTTTATGTTATGTTGTTATATTTTTTCTTTTTGTGTGTTTGTGTTTGTGTTTGAGATGGGAGCTCACTATGCAGAACTGGCTGTCCTGACACCCACTGTATACATCAGACTGAGTCACCTTGAACTCACACAGGTCTGCCTGCCTTTGTCTGCCAAGTGCTGGGATTAAAGGTATGTGCCACTATGCCTGGCCTATTCATCTATTTTTTTTTTCTAAAATCTACTTAACAAATGTGTCTTAAGCTAATAACAACAATGTCTTAGAGTTTCTATTGCTGTGAAGAGGCATCAAGACTGTGGCAACTCTTATAAAGAAAAACATTCAATTGGATGGCTTACAGTTTGAAGGTTCAGCTCATTTTGATCATGGTGGGACATGGCAGCATGCAGCCAGACCTGGCGCTAGAGAGGTAGCTGAGAGCTCTACATCTTGTGCGGGCAACAGGAAGTGAACTGAGACACTGAGCAAAGCTTGAGCAAAGGTTGACCTCAAAGCCCACCCCACAGTGACACACTTCCTCCAACAAGGTCATACCTACCCCAACAAAGCCACACCTCCTAATAGTGCCACTCCCTAGGGGGTTACATTCAAACTACCACAAAACAACAAACGTAATTTGAATGTAGAAATTGCCCCATGAGTTAAAGATACCTTTCCTTTAACTCATTTCGCATGATCATAGCATATCAACTCTGGTACTCATTGTCCAAGTCCATTTTGACACCAGCTCCACACTTGCCATCAAAATCTTTCAATATCAATTTCCATAGTCAATACCTGCAGAAAATATACTTCACTTTATTTGTATTTAAATTTCCTCCTTTAAACTGCAAAAGAAGCTTGCACAGCAGAGAATTAACATTTGCTGAGCACCTACTATGTGCCAGGAGCTATTTAAATCCAATTCACATATGTTACTTGATTTGCATTTAAGTCTGCTTCCAATTACACACAACTTTCCTAATTTGACAGGCATCAATCATTCTGCATTTTGGCCTGCATATTGGCAGACAGATGAGAGGACATATTTTTAGACTGTCCTCAGATGGCAGCACTGCGTTCTCTCCATTCAGACCAGGTGCCCTTCCCTGGACAATCTCGAGCTATTCCTCTGATTCCAAAATCCCACACATTGTTCTCTTGACTCCACTACTTCATGATAATGCCAAGAAATGGCTGGCATTTTGTGAAGCAGGTTGCTTCCCTGTGGTAGAATCTACTTTTGGAAATCTCTCAAGTAACTCCTCAGTTTATGGAAATGAAACGATTAATACTACATTTGCTCCGTACGTTTCAAGTGTTAATTAAACCTCTTGTTACACATCCTAATGACATAATAGCAAATGGTTCCATAGCAATGCATCTCTGTTTCTTTTCTCAATGAAGTCTCTACCTTCTGAGAGATTCACTCCTTCTGCCTTTCCTGAGCAACACAATGAACGCAGTTTTATCCCTAAAAGATCTGGGAGCCCCAAACAAAGCAATTATCATTAAGCAAAACTTTTGCTTAATGAAGCTAGGAGAACTCCCACAGATTGAAAATTGGCCATTGCCGGCTCCTTTAAGGTAGCAAAGTAGTAAATCAGGATTAAAAGGTTCTGCCTACCAAGCAGAAAGCCCTGAATCCAGTCTCCACCAGCACAGGGCCAGGCATGGTTGCCCATGACTAACACCTCAGTACTTGGGAGATGTAGACAGTAACGTCATGCTCAGCTACATATCAAGTTAAAAGCCAACCTGAGCTCCAGAAGGTCCTGCCTCAAAAATGATCTGAGATGTCACAGCCTTCCAATCTGTCACTCTCACCCTTCCTATTTCTCCACCCAGTATAATATACAGCAATTACCAAAAATGCCTTTAAAAGTCCTTGAATATATGATTTTAACAAACTGGAAAGAATTCAGAGAGTGACCTTCATTTAGTAACCTTACCAAAAAGACCCCTCCATAGACTATCCTAAAGTTCTCCATTTTCTAATCTTTAGGAGCTAAGAGGCTAGGGACATTTGAAAACTACTCTATGGTTTTATACTCCAGCTTCAAAGCTTTATTGCTGCAATGAAAATGAGTACTGGTCCATAGAGCCAAACCAAAAAAGAACTCCAAATGAAGCTAATGAAAATTACAAGGCAGATGAAGAAGAAATCAAGAAGTCCTAAAAATAAATCAAATACTCTAAAAACCATTCATGAAGGCCAATGTCTGTGAACAGAATCACCATAAGCCTCATAGACCAATTGTGTTATATGAGGCTTTTATTATAAGATTCAGAAGCAAATAGTTCTTGAGGCTTTAAAAGAATTAGAGTTGATCTAGCCAAAACACCATCACATTTATAAGATGAAAACCATCAAGGCACCCACAAGCTTCTATGTGAACTTGTCAAGCGATAGGGGGCTTGCTACCTAATCAAGCCACCTATGTCAGAGGGCCAGGCATGTTGATGCAAGCCTTTTTAATCCCATCATGCAGAAGACAAAGGCAGGCAGATCTCTGGGAGTTAAAGTCCAACATAGAAAGCTCTAAGTGAGCCAAAATTACATAGTGAGACTCTGTCAGAAAAGAGGAAGAAGGAGGAGAGGAGAAGAAGAAGGAGACAGAGACGGAAAAGGAGAAGGCAAATGAGAAGACAAGAAGGAGAAAGGAAAAGGAGAAGGACAAGGAGGAGGAGGAGGAGAAACCCGAGTCAGCCCCAGAAAGTGTAAGTCATTAACAAGTTCTTTAAAACTGATTAAACTGAGATCTGCTACCCTGGTGTTTCTACATGCAACCTCCAGGAAGATGACAAATGTCAAGTTTTGTAAAAGTGTCTGCTTATTAACCCTGAAAGTTCCTAATATGTGTGTGTATCTAGTGGGTCAAAAGCATTCATCAAATTTACAACTGTAAATTTGTAGGATTTATAAATATCAACAATGTCTGCTGATATTTAAATAAATAAATTTTGTTCTGTCTGAGAGATGCTTGAAGGCAAAAACCATGCAGCTGAGTCCTGTTCTTTCAGGATAACCAAACAAACTTCTTCACCTGTTTCTTCCTCTCCCTCTTTCTCACCCTCTCCTCTCCCTCGGAATTGAACCTAGATCCTTCATGCGTGCAATTACCACTGACTGAGCTAAACCCTCGGGTCTCTTTTTTTTTTATTTACTTTGAGAATTTCATACATGTATGCAATGTCTTCTAACTACATATCCCCCCACTATTCTCCTAGATCTCTCACACATGTTCTCTGGCGTTTTTCTCTTGTTTTAATAACCACTGAGTCCTTTCGGTGCTAACTATATGTGTTTGAGTGTAGGCCAGTAAGTCACTGGAGCACAAGCAACCTACTCTGGGACACACCCCAAGAATGACTCTTCCCCCAGAAGCCCTCAACTGCCAATGCTCAGCTAGGGTTAGGGCCTCAGGATTTCCTCCCTGACACACTCTGGAACAGTAGTTGAGCTGATCTTGCGTGAGCATCCACAGCTGCAGTGAGTTCCTGAGAACAAGAACCCTGTGAAGAACAGAAGCCAATTTCACAGCGGTTCCCCTGGACCTTTAGCACTTATAATTTCCCCATTCCATCTTTTGAGAAGTTTCCTCAACCTTTTTTTCTTTCCATTTCTTTTTTTTATTATTGCATTTATTTATTTCTTTATTGTGTATATGTGAACATACACATTGCATGGTGTTTATGTGGAGGTCAGAGGATCACTTGTGGGAATCAGTTCTATCCTTCTGCCTTGTAGGTTCCAGAGGTTAAATTTAGGTTCTCAAGCTAGGCAACAGGTGCATTTACCTTCGGATCCATCTTGTAGGCTGAACCCTAGGTTTCTACAATACAAATCAGCAAGCTTGTCATTTAATCCCTTCTGTGGATTTTCTGCTTCTGTCAATTAGGCTTAGGAATTCAAATGTTTCTGTTAGCTGGGCATTTCTGGTTCTATGACCATGTATTACTCTTCCAGTGACACTAAGTACCAAAGAAAGGAGACAAATGTTCAACCAACAGAACTCTTTATCTTCCTGTCTGGATGTGCAACCAGCATCAAGAGTGGGAAGGCCCTGACTGAACTGAAGCAGGTTCTATCAACACCACAGTCCTTGAACAGTAGCACTCTTGATCCTGCAGAGTTTGACAGGTTCCTATATGGCTATTTGTGTACTTGACGTGTGATGCAGCAATTCCACTCCTATAAAGTACATTATAGGAGAACCCATGTTACACAAAATACGTGCACAAATATCTAAGACTTTTTTAATCATAACCACCAAAACTATAAACAGCCGACTTTTTTCACCTTGTGATGAATTAAACAGCAATACATCCGAACAGAATACCCTTGAGCAACAGAAAAAGAACATTGTAGTTTTCTCTCTGTCTCTGGAGTTTCAGCACTTCTTCCAGTCCTAAAGCTATGACTGTTCAAGTCCTTGCCTCTAGTGGTATGGTATCCAAATTCAACATCTACACCTTTTCTATATGCTTCAAATCATCTCCAGATTTCTTAGAATAAATAAATATATATATAAACTGTTGCCATGATGCTCTGTTTAGGGAATAGTGAGGAGAAAAGTGTGTATGCGTTCAGTACAGTTGCGCTCATAGAAGGCTCCAATAACAACTAAGTCAGTTTTCCTCTTTTTAACTAAGTAGAGTTTAAACCACAGCCTTTTACATGCTAGACACATCCTCTGCCACTGAACTAATCCCAGCTCTTTTTAAAATAAAGAATGTTGTTTTGAACAGAGTCTCACTAAGTTGCCTAGCCTGGCCCTGAACTTATAAGTCTCTTCCTGCAGTCTCCTGAGTAGCTGTGGTTATAATCAAGCACAATCACTAATCTGTGGGTTCTGAGAGCTGTATTGAAAAATGCAGAACTTGGACAAACTACAAAGATATTACTCCTGGGAAAAGAAAGCAGTCCTCAAAGGTAGCAGGCTATGTATAACTCTGTGTATATGACATTCCAGAAAGCAAAAATCAAGTGTCAGAACACCAAATTCTAGTTACTAGGAGTTATAGATAGGAACACAGAGTGCCCTCTCCTCAACCAAGAAGCCTTTCCTGTACCCTGAATAAGGTGGGTCTTACAGTTACCTATTTAATCTTACTGAGGTAAGAGGAGGAGTTGTTTTTTTGTTTTATGTGTGGTCTAATGCTCATACACATACATATGTGAGCATGTTCATGCCACTACACCCATGTGTAGCCACAGGACAACTTACAAAAGAAACTCCTCTCCTTTTAAAGTGTGGGTCTCTGGTGACAAATCCAGGTCATTATGTTTGGTGGCAAATGTCTTTATCCACTGAGTCTGTTCAACAGCCTCCTCTTTTTTAACTTCATGTTGATTCAAGTTTTCCTCAGAGTACAAAACAAACAACAATATGCCTTATCCTGAATATCTAAAATCAAAAAGAAGTCAACAAAACTATTACTCTTAAATCCTGTTCAACTGGGATTCTTCTTTGGTTTTATGATCCTTTCCCTTAATGAACATGGGATTTTTGTTTTGGTTTTTGGGTAATTTTTTTTTATTTCTTTAGGTGTTTTGTTTTGTTTACATGGGGTGTCAGCTATATAGCCCTGATTGGCCTCAAGCTCATTACACAGACCAGGCTAACCTTGGACTCAGAGAGACACCTGTCTCTGCCTCTTCCTGTGCAACCTGAGTGCTGGGGTAAAAGACCCAGCAACTCAGGAATTTTTGTGGGGCTACTTTTAATCAATGTAGAAGAACTTCTACTTTTTGTATAGTTGTTAAAACTCAAATGTTAATACAACACTATCTTAAGGCTAGGAAGTAATTTCATAACACGGGTCCTTCTCTAAAATCAGCTTATGATGACACAGCTTCTAATGCCAGAGATTGAATACTAGGGTGCAGCAGTGTTGTCTCACAGACACTGCAGACCCAACTTCAGGTGCCCAGATTACAGTCACAGTATGTGGCCTCAGTACAGAGCCATCCTCCAGAGGGTCTGGGCTCTTGGCCCAAAGCTGGCCCTGGCATTTGCAGACTTTATTTTCTGTGTGATATCACACAAGGCTGCAAAAATGCAAGCTGATGCATAAGTCCAGCGCCGGGAAATGCAAAGCCAGTGAGTCAAGAGAGAGCACAAGTGCTGGGCAAAAAGCAGCATTTTTATTAGTCAGTAAGCATGAAATTCGACGGAGCAAAAGTTACACTTAACAGAAAAGAAAAGAAGAAAGCGGAGTCAACATGGATGTTTGTGCAAGCAACTGTTCAGTCCAGGGAGGCTCCGCCAGCTGTCTGGCTCCATGAGAAATCCAGAGCCATAGCTGCTGATTGCGAGCTGGGAAACGAGTCAGAACCTAAGCTCATTGCTATAGGAACACGAATTTCTGCATTTTCCTTTTCCTCATAAAACTGTACATGAGAACTGCTAATAACTTTCACATTTCTTGGCTTTTATAAGAGAAAAATCTTAAGATGTGCATAGCTTGGCACTATTCCCCAAGCTTGGAGCTTGATAAAGTTTTCAGAATATTTGGGCAGGAAAGATCATTCTATTCATTAAAAAGAAGGGGGAAAGGCTAACATCAGAAAAAATAACAACATAGATTTTTCACCTTCAGTGAAAAAATCCTAAATGAATGATAAAAAGAAAAAGAACTGGGGATCTACAGACACATCTAGTACTCATCCTTCATATGTCTAATGTTGTCACTGGTGGTCCATCTTTCTTTATCTCATCTAGGTAGTCTCACAGTCGATTTTATGAAGTTGGTTGAGTACATTGTTTTTTATGCAACCAATATGTGTTAACATATGCCTGTATCATGCCAGAACTTACACTAGGCCTTGAAGATAAAAGGAGAGGTCTCATCAAATGATTGTGTCTGGCAGAGGAGACAGTCTGCTCAGGGAGACATCCAACCTAGCACACCACAAGAGGAACACAGCCAGGGAAATACCAGTCACAGACAGACAAAGGGTACAGTTATCCTCACAGGAATGCAGGGGCTGAAGGGGAGGAAGGAAAGCATCCCTGGGTTCTGCACTGACCGAACAAGAGAAGAGCAATTGGAGAATCAAAGATGGAACATTCTTATCACATATGAGAATGTACAATGCTCAGTTTCGACCAAAAGACTCACAGACTTAGCAAGAACCTGGTGAACACTCATACTGACAAGAATACCACAGACTCTAGTAGGATGGCGCTGCCCAAGCTAACACCATCATCAAGCTGTCTTGTCTATGTTTACGTAGGTAAAACAACAATATAAAACCTATTTCTCACAAGCTCTCAGCAACTGCTATGGATCTTTCTTCTTGATGGTATCTGAAATAAAGCTGATTGTGATCATAAAAGCAGATATTTCTAAATTTATTGAGGCATGTCATAAACAAAGCAACAAATTAATAGCAATTATATAATTATTACTTATTGAAAGTGTAGGTATATTCATAGCTTTCTGCTGTTGGTATTGTTATTATTGAGACAGGACCTCTCTATGTAGACCTAGCTATCCCGGAATTCACTCTGTAGACCAAATTCCTACAGAACTGGGATTAAAGGCATGCTCCCTCATATCTGGCCTTATTTTCAGTTCTTCAACTTTTATATGTTTCTCATTTCTCCATTGAATATGATCGTCTTTTAAAAGGTGATAGATACATTGCTCATTAAGATACTTTCTGTGTTATTTTTCAAAGTTCAAGATTTTTTTTTTAGCTAGAACTTTGTTTAGCCTGTCACTTTAAATGAATCAGTATCAAATGCTTATGTCCTCAGTAGCCAATAAATAACAAAAGTACAAAAGACTTCTCATAAACCCACCTACAAATCGTGACTATGGATTTGTCCAAGCTTCAGGGATGGTTAGGTTATTGCCATTTGAGGGCAATAGATAAAATAAATACCTTGGAAATAATAATTGCCACATAGAATAAAAAATAGTAAAACCAATGCCTGAATCATTCATCTAAATTATAAGTTAATAAGTGAAAATTGATTTGACTCATATTACTAAGCAGCATATAGGAAGTGGAGAAAACTGCTATGACAATTCTCACTAACTAATGACAGCAAGTTTATAATAAAGGCTTAACTGTCGTCAGGCTCCTTCCTAGGAAATGCCTCACCCTGGAGCTTCAGGGAAGCTTTGACTATCTGATACTGAAGAGGTGGGGAATGCTGTGGGTCGCGATTCAATTACCTTATTATTATTAAACTTCCTAGAAAGAATTAGTACCTCTTTCCCTTATAATGATGAAGTTAAAATGGCAGGCGCTGGAAGTAATTCCAGGACTTCCATTATGTTCTGTGTTCAGCCAATGCTGGCACGCCTTTGCTCACAAATTAATATATTGCTTACAAGAGACCCTCTCCTGCAGGGATGAAGGTTACCTAAGTGAATGCTGCATTGAAGTGATGGGAATTGGCAAAGTTAGAGTTCAAAAGAATGTTTCTTAGCTTACTCTTATTATGTGTGCTTTTAGTTTTAATATTAAAAGTGTTTTGATAAAATTGCACACACCTATGCATTATGTAGAAAAGTTTTATTTTTATAATGTTTTGTTCCTTGGTTCCAAAATCACCCCAGAGTGGTAGCTAATGTATTTGTTTCAGGGCTTCTTTGATGATTTGTCTAAGGCAATGTTGAAAATGAAGGATGTTTCTCTATTTGGCAACCGTTTTATCGATTCCCCTTTTGTGCAGGGCTCACACAGGGGATGCAGCTGCTCACCCAGTGCGTCAGCCCGCCCAAGAGGATTAACAGAGTACCTTGATCAGCCTGGCCTCTCTATACTCCGACGGGAAAGATGTTCAGACTTCAGCTTTGCCACAGTGTTATTGGCCACACAATGGTACTCTTGTGGGACTGACTTTTTTTTTTAAGAACTGCCAATTTCACCATTAGAAACATAAACCACTTTGGAAGAAAATAACCATGATAACACTAATAAATAGGCTTTTTAAAGTTCTTATCATTTTGTTCAATTTGGTGAAAGTAATCAGTAAAATATTAACTATTTGCTGCTAGTAAAACAACTGGGAACGTGTCAAACAGTATGAAGAATACTTCTGTCTTTAACTTAACCACGTGGTGCAGCTCCCATGGTGCAGGACATATATGTTTATGCTAGTTGAAATCTGTGAGTAGTAAATGTAACATCAATGGCAAATCTATTCTCTGTGTTTTAAACTAGCTGTCGGATATGAAGGCTGAAAGGGTATGACCAAGTAACTGTTTCCCTCATTTAAATTCTTCCATTTTATCTAGACCAAATGGACAAATAAAAGTGTTCGGTTTGGTTTGGTTTGGTTTACCTTTGGCTTTCTTGTAGGAAATTCAGCACAGGTCTTCATGTGACTTAGATGCATTCTCCTTGGGTTCTCGTACCGCTTTCTGCATGACTCTATCAGACTCCCTCCCTAGTCTGGTTTACTCTCTTCTATTTTTCCCCACACTCTGGGCCTTCCTTGAGGACAGGAACAAGCAAGTCTTTCTTGACTTTGCATCCCCAGGGTCTAGGACTGTGCCTGGAACATAGTATTTGCTCAATAAATATTTGGTAAGTGAATAAAATAACCAACTCAATGGCAGATAAAGTTCAAAGCAATGTGAATTAATATTAACAACTTGTCCTTTGTTTTTGTCTTAGGTCTTTTTCTCTACCTCTCTCATTGCCCTTTTCTCCCTTCTTCTCCCTCCCAAATGATGTGTGTGATTAACTGTTACGTAGAGTTAGTAAAGAAAAGCAATAACTAGGGTCT
Organism: Ondatra zibethicus; assembly: GCA_004026605.1. Taxonomy (NCBI): domain Eukaryota; kingdom Metazoa; phylum Chordata; class Mammalia; order Rodentia; family Cricetidae; genus Ondatra; species Ondatra zibethicus. Next base: position 18,286 of record PVIU01003627.1, read on the forward strand.
AATCCACAGCCTGCAATAAACAATTTTTATTATATTCTATTAATTTATTTTGTGTACATACACAAGTCCATGTATGTAGAGGTCAAAAGACAACTTGCAGGAGTTGGTTCTCCCCTTACATGTGGATCCTGGAGCTGAAACTTGGGTCAGCAAGCTTGGCAGCAGGTACCTTTGCCTGGCAATATGTCTCATTGGCCCAATGGTGGTTTTTGAGCTAAGACAGTGAGGAAGTCACAAAAAGAGAAAGGAAGTGAAACAGTTAAAAAAGGGGGGAGCACTTTGGAGATGCCATGCTGCCAGGCTTCTCTTTCACCCTTTGCTCTTGGTTCTCTATGATCACAAAGCTATGGTGGCTATTCATTTGGGAGAGGGATGTAACATGCGAGTATTCAAGTATTCCTAGTAGCATAAATATAGGTGTGAGTGAGAGCCAGGCATGGTACAGCAACAGCAGAAATCCAATACTCTGGAGGCAGAGGTTGGAAGGTCAAAGCAAGCCTAAGGCCAGCTTGGTCTGCAAACCTGGACTCTATCTAAAAAAGAACATTATGTGCATCTGACCCTGACATACCAGGGTTTATAATTTTCTAAAAATGAGATAATTTAAATGACAAATTCATAAATTCACATTAGAATTTATGAATTTTCGGAGTAGAGCCCATTTCTCTGATGAGCTAAATAAATTTTTGACTCTCAGTTTGTAAGGGAATCATCTGTACCCAGTGATTCTCACAGCCCCAGAGTATAGGAAGAGTCAAACCCACCCCCTTCCCACCCACTTACTAAACAGCATGTAGAATCCACATTATGGGTTCAGCTTAATTCAATCAATGTCTGAATAGTTCTTTAATTCAATTGATGTCTGAATGCTTGTTTCCTTCATTTTTGTTAAATATTTGCACAGAAGAATCAAGTTAATTAATGCATAAAACTAGTCTGACTTCAGAGGGAATTTCAGTATAATTAGGAAATTGAAAAGGCTAGAATGTTGGCTTTTTATGGATGTCAATTTTGCTCTTGTGTAAACCAAATAATCAGAAAAAGGCAGAAATTTTGCTGCAGAACAAATATGAAACTTTCTGTTTCTTATTATGATTCTCTAGGCCAAACTGGATATTGACACAATTCTTTGGTTGCTTTACACCCAGTTTTTTGTTGTTATTGTTGTCCCTTCCAGTGGACCGGGGTTCAATTCCCAGCACCCACACAGCAGCTCACAACTGTCTATAACTCCAGTTCCAGGGAATTCGACACCCTCACACAGACATGCATGCAGGCAAAAAAAACAATGAACATAAAATGAAAATAAATTATTTTTAAAAACAATTCAGAAGGTTTTCCAGATCCACGTTGCCCACAGAGTGAGTGGGTATCTGCAGAACCCAACCAAGGCCGAGGAAGTCATATATGTTCCATTCACAGAAGCACCGCTCTGTCTTTAGGTTGGTACCCCTCATGACCTAGTCATTCCATGTGGATTAGGCAGAATGAAATGTTAAGTGACAACTGTTGATCATGACTCACAAGAGTGCAAACTGTCCTTGAAACCATCTATTTCCACCTCTGTTCTACACTCTCGGTCCAGCTTTGTCTGGGGTGCACATGGTGAAAGTTGAGCATGGAAGGCAGAACTTATGCTAAACAGTCAGTGGAGTTACCCATCCATTTGGGTAATGCTGTCACTTGTCAATGGGATACCAAAAGATACGGGTTTTGAACATAAACAGAATTACTACTATCTTTTGGTGGTATTACTTGGTAGACAAGATTTCCATTTTCTCAGATCCTTAATATCAGACATGAAAAAAAAATCAGATTTGCCTTTAGTGGTTGTGCTAAAGAGAAAATTAAGCAAATATTTGTGATTTGGTAGTTAATTCTTTCTGTTCTTTTCTTCTTAATAATAGGACCCTCAACTATGTAAAAATCTGAATATCAGCTGCTATTTCTAAAAGCAAGCCACGTTGACCAACAACCACATCAATGTCAACTCACAAAAAGATTTTCAAGGGTTTTAAAACATAGCAGCATTCTACCACCTTCAGTTTTCAAGAGAGGTAAGTCACAACAAACTACAAGCATCTAGGCCCCATGAGAGCTAAGTCTTGCATTTTGTTCATAATGGACTAACCAATGCCTAGAACTCTACCCATCACATCTTACAGGAAGGCAAGAAAACTAACGAAATGATGAACTAAAATCTTTTGATTGTTCCAAAGGATGAGGGGAGAACTTTATAGAAAAAGAAAAATGTAGAATATCGGCCAATGTGTTTATTGTCATGCAAAAACTGTAAAAGCATGTATTAAAAAAGGAAGGAAAGAGGACCCAAAGAGAGGGCTCAGATAATAAGGACACATGCAGTCAAGCCTGGGTTCGATAACCAAAGCTACATAGTGGAAAGAGAGAACCGACCTCCACAGTTTGTCCTCTGACATGCATATATGCACTATGGCACAAATAAAAAAACACAAATAGCTTTTTTTTTTAATTTAAAGAAAATTCAGCAGCCAATATTTGTTAGGTACCTACTGCTATCAAGCGCTTCACTGACCTTGTCTTTATTCCCACAGCCCCGGGGATGGTTGGTTGTTTGACCTCCATCCTAAGCAAGCTCACTGAGCCACAAGAAGAGTGGATTCCCTAAGAGAATCAACCCCCTGCTGTAACTAAAATTTAAACTGAGAGTTAACTCACAATTCTGAAACTTTACTCTACCGTATCCTCTCAAACTTCCAAAATAGAAAAAAGTCTGGCAGACCCAAATGCAGAGGTAGAGTGTGAGAATGGAATAGTCACCAAAAAGGAACAGGGAAGTCTTATAAATCAACGAATCTAGAAAAACCTTTCAAATGCAATGGTGAGCCAGGCCTGGGCTGCATAGCAAGCTTCAGGCCTGCCTTGGCTCCACAGTGAGACGCCTCTGAAAAGGCAAGAAAGAGGAGGAGGGGATGTAACAGTGAGCACTCATGCAATGTTGAAATTTCATTCATCTTTTCTTTAGTACTTTATTTTAATTACAATGCATCAAATAGCATTAAGCCACGGAGCCAAAATTTTTCATGTTGGAATTTTCAGATGACCTGGAGTATGCATTTCCTTGGTCCTAGTTCATTTCAGTAGGTTCTGCTTAACCCAACATCTGCAATTTCTGGAGCACCCCTGCTGGTTCAGTAAGCGGATGACCACGCAAGATAAGAAGCTCCTCTAGAGGCTGCACACCCTGGCAGACTCCCGTGAACCTTGCAGCTGTGAGAGAAATGCTGAGTAAGTTCATGCCAGTAGCACTGAGTGAGAGATCAAAGTTTCACCTGAACAAGTTGGAGAAAGTCACATTGTGCCCCGGGGAGGAAAAAGCTAAACGGAACTAAATTAAAGTTTATTAGATTGATCAGACAGTATGCTAATCAGGGATCTGCTTCTCAAGTCACACTATCTACTCTGACCGAAATGGGCATGGCTGACACCTGCAAATGAGTTTTAGACACTCGATGTATACACACAGAACATGTTTGGGCATACCCAAATCAAGTCAAAGTATGTTAAGCTGATTTTTAAGTCATATTAGTGTAAAGTAACAGAGACTCTAATGTGGCAACTGCAAGTCAATTTAAAACATCAAGTCTGGTGGAAAAGAAATAATTTCTTACATACAAAGGAGTCATCGAATAGTTGGTTTAATGATTATCAGCAGGTCAAGACATAAGGGAGAGCAGAACCAAAAAAAAGTTAAGCAGAATCAAAGAACATAGAAAATTGGAAATTAAGACAGCACATCTAATTGGGCACATCTAATCAAAGCCTGATATTCATTTCTAATTTAAAAGGTAGTTCTTGTGGCTGAGAAGATGACTCAGTCAATAAAATACTTGTTGTGCAAGCATGGGGACTTGAGTTCAATTCCCTGAACCCACTTGAAAGTGAGGCAAGGCTGTGCATGCTTGTATTCCCAGCATAGAGGAGGCAGACAACAGGCTGATCTCTGATGCTTGTTGGCCAGTCAATCTAGCAGACTCACTGGGCTCCGACAGGAGAGACGCCATCTCAAAAAATAATGCAGACAGCTGACATGAGTTCACTATGCCAGGAACATAGATGAATATGTTTGCATGTTTCCACAGTGTCAGAAGTTATTAAATAGCAATAAATTCACATGGTTCAGCAGTTTCAATGACAACAGATTTCCAAATAATACCTTCTACCATAATCTGGCTAAGTTGAGTGCAGATTTTTTTTAATTTCAATCTTAGTTATTAATATAAAATATCTTATTGCACATAGCACAATACATATAAATGGGCCTAATTATCTATATGCGTGCATATGGTTTACAGAAATCGTATGAGTTAAAGGGCTGTAGCATAGTTCGGAAGGTTTCAGAACGGGGCTGAGAAAGTCTGAAATGATTAAACAAACCAGATGAGTGCCGGGAGGGAGCTGCTGCTCAGCTGCTGGGCTCAGGGTTTGAGAGCAAAGCAGTTCCAGCTGTGAAGTGAAAAACTGAACCAATCCAGAGCAGAAAATAGCAGGTCAGGTCCAGATGGGCAAACAGCTGGATGGGCAGGAAGTCAAGCAGGCCACATCTACTGCAAAAGACCTAGCAGCCTCAAGTCCCAAGGAAAGTTGGGGGGGGTCCTCTGTTGATCTTTGATGAACACACCCAGCACAGGAGGGCAGGTTGATGTAGGCCTTTTACCATTGCACCATTAGACTTAATAGATGTCCGTGGCTTTATGGGACCCAAGCAAGGAGGTTACAGTCTTTCCTCAGTCTGATGCACCTAAGCGCTTGGGTTTGGTTTTCCCTGATATGATTTTAGCACACGCATGCCTCCCAGCAGCCTCAGTTTACCCTGGTAAATTTAAAGGGTGGCTCCCTTTCTACTCACAGGAATAAGTCATTCATCAGTCTGTACTGAATGGTGGTGTCTGACAAGTGGTTCAGAAGACCTAGCAGAGCTGAAGTTCCAAGGAAAGTCAGGGAGTCCTCTTTGATGAACACATCCAGGATGGGAGGACGTGTTGATACGGTCTCAGGGAGACAGTACTTGCCTACCATTTAAGGCCACAGCTTCCATCACCAGAACGACAAAAATAAATCAAAAGGAAAAAAAATAAAACAACAAAGATTCCCCTAGGGAATGTCAAATTGAGAATAGACTACTTTTAGTTCCAAATAAGTAAGCTCGGAAGGATTGTCACCAGAACCCATTTAGACTACAGAGCTTGTGCATGTGAGTGGCTCCGATGTTTAAGTTGTACTCATTATGTTGAGATGTCCTGCTAACTGTAGTCACTGTCACATGCTGGTCAAGCAGGAAAGAAACCAGGAAAACTGTCTTTGATGCCAGAGGCCCCACATAGTCAAACCCAACCTAGAGTCAGGGGTAAGGGACATTGAATGAAACTGTTAATGAGTTGGCCTCCTACATTGTAGAACAGGACCAAGAATTAAAGAGCAGAATGGAAAATAAATAAATAAATACAAACTAGACAGGGAAAAGTCCATGAGACTGAAACCCTACAAAAAGAACTATATGCAGCTGCGGAAAGCTGGAAATGAGAGAGGAAGTCTTCCCCAGAGAAGAGCTCATCAATTGGTTGGACAGTGCCAAAAAATACAAACTGAGCAGGTTTTATTTAGAAATATGTATATACATATATATCCCATGTATGTGTGTATGTGTGTGTGTGTATATCCATGAATTTGAAGGAGTATAGAGAGGTGTCTATGGGATGATTTGGAGGGAGAAAACAGAAGGGAGAAATGCTGTAATTAAATTATAATCTCAAAAATATGAAAATCATATAATTTCTATTAATTGATCTAAATGACTATTATTTTTTAGAATTTTCATCCTGTGCCATTTATTTTGGGACTGCTGTGCTTGTGTTCACAAAGGAGAAAATTTGAAAAAATATTGTATTATTAGTACTTAGTCTTAAAGTACCTTGGGGCCCTGCTTGTCTCTCTGAGCTCAGTCCAGTTCAGTCTCATCCATAATTGCTTCTCCTTCAATGAATATTAGCCACTCTGTGCAGCTCATAAGGTCTGCCTGGTTCTGAAACTCACTGTGTGTGTCTGGCCCTCTGCAACTAAGGTGTTATGCACTCGTTCGGTCTCGGTGTAACTTTCACATTGGCTATGTGCGTTATATTCATGATTCCTCTAAACACAATTTGGTGCACAATAAACCTTATCAGAGGCTCAGAGGCTCATGATAATGTTTCCCAAAATAAACAGAGACTTCCTGTTTAGGAGGAAGAGGAGGAGAAGAGCAAAGAGATGGAGGAGGAAGAGGGAGTGGCAGCAGCAGGTCTAGCTAAAGTACGTGTGACTACCACACAGTCTTGGTTCAGCAAAGCATATTTATCCTCTAATACATTCACATATCATAATCATTTTGAAAGCTTCAACACATGTCTTCTAATGGTGTCACTCTATATAATGAGATATGCAAATTAGAGTGTTATAGAGTCTTAATTGCATTATATCATTCAGAGTTGTAAATGTTCAGCTAGTTACAGCTCAGATAGGGCAATCAGTAGAAGAAAAAGGGAAAAAGAAATATCCTTTTGGCTGTTTAACCGAAAATGAAATAGACTCACACTGCTAATGGGAAAATTAATATGTTCCTCAGATGTGTATTATAACAGTGGGTTAACATGGATGGCCTCCAGAGTTATATCATCACTTCCTAATAAATGCTTTATGAACCCTGGCTTCAGCATTTTGGGGTCCCTAGGCACTATTTCATACATTGTGTTAAAGCTTACAATAAACTTCCAAAGAACTAAAAAAACGTGAAAGTTGAAACTAATATGGCTTACCAGGTAAAGAATGTGACAGAGCATAGTCTCAGCTGAGGGGAAAATATCTTTCCTCTCATACACATCCTATGTCACTAAATAATTTCCATAATGTTACTTGCCAAGCTCCACTTCCTGAATTGATTTGGCAAGAGGTGAGATTGGAATCCTGGAACCTTTCGAAAATAGGTAGCTTCATTCATATATTTTCAACTCTACAAGCGGGTACCCTACAACAAGTGGCTGAATGCAGAGCCAGGAAAATGCAAATCCATTCTCCTCTTCTGTGGCTACTATGCTTCATCCTATGCCTGCCAGATCAGAGTCTCAAGAATAGCAAACTATTGAAGTAAATAACATCTCTTCCTTTTTCAAAAACCACTGAGAGAGACTTGCTCTCCCAATAGTCACCCCTACTGCCTACTTCAACTCACACACCCTTTCTTACTTCATTTAAAAACCAGTGCTTCTCCCACTCAACCCAGTCACTTCTGGCGTCATAGCTCCCTCATGCCCTCCACTCACTTCTGCGATTACCCCCATGTCCAAGAGAACAGTGTTCTGGGACCACACTCTTTCAAGTTGTCTTTATGTGGTTCACTTACTGTAGTTTGTTGGATTCTCTAACAAGATCACACAGACATTTAATCCTATCAGAAAAAAAAAAAGAGAAATTTAAGGAGAAAAATTACAACAACCTCTAAGACAATCTAGTTCTACCATTTGATCCTAGAAAGCTCTGTTTTACACACACCTAAGAAGCAACAGCACCAGGACTTCTCCATGCTGATGCATTGAATGGATTCATAATGATTTCACCAACTTTCCAAGACAAAGCCCTAGAATGACATCCCTACTTCTGCCAGTCTCATTATTTCCATGTGTATCATCTCTTAATTTGTTACTTCTTCTTTCATTCATTGTCTATAAGGAAGTATCTCACAAGTTATACTGATTTTTTTTCACCCTAAGTGTTCTCTCATATTCTAATCCTTTCTCTCATTCCTTACCCCCACCAATACTCTGACCACTTCATACCATATTTATTATAGCAGATGCTTTCCATGATCAAATACTAGAACTAGATCATCATCATAGAGAAGGTAGAGCATCCTGCAAGTGCTCCACCACCGAGCAACAGCTATAGTCAACCCTCTCTGCTTATGTCTGCTTTGTTAACTTTGCCACCTCGACAAGTGACTTCTCAGCCACAGTTCTATGACATTACCACGCTGCCATTTAGGGGTTTTTCTCTGCCTTCCCAATTCTGAAGTCTAGCATAATCACCAAATATATGTTTTGTTGGCCCTTACAAATTTTAACCATAAAATTTCCAAGGTAAAAAGACTATGCTGGTCATTAAATGTCACCCTTTCATTTGAGTTCACTGTCAAAAATGAGATATTGGGTAGATAATAAATGAGGCTCAATCCTGCCTTCCTGATTTCACCTTCTCAAGTAAGAGCTTTTCAATGGGGTTAAGTAATGTCTAAACTGGTAGCAATTGGTGTACATAGTGGAGGAAGAAGATATTATAGCCAAAGGGCCAGTGAAACAGATAGCAATCAGATATTCCCTTCTTAAAATGCCAATTCTATCATTACTTCATATACTGTTAGAAGTTTCTCTAAGTCCTAGGAGTCAGGGGCACAGAATTATATTGAATGAAAAGAGATCATCTTAAAAGGTTGCATGCTGCATTGTTATTGTTCCATTCACATAAATTTTTAGATGATAAAATTATAGATAAAAAAATTCAACTTTCCCAGTAGGGAAAGAAGTGGATGGGAGGTTGCTAATAAAAAATGCATAAACATATGTACTCACTCATAAGTGGCTTTTAGACATAAAGCAAAGAAAAACCAGCCTACAATTCACAATCCTAGAGAAGCTAGACAACAAAGACCTACATGGGAAGTAGAAAAAGACAAGATCTTCTGAGTAAATTGGGAGCATGGGGATCATGGGAGAGGGCAGAAGGGAGGGCAAAAAAGGGAGGGGAGTGGAGGAAAATATATAGCTCAATAAAAAACAATTAAAAAATACTGAAATGTAAAAAAATGCATAAATAACGTCAAAGTGATGTGACAGCCTGCATTTGACCACAGTGGTGTTTCTGAACATCTCTACTGTGGTGATACAGCATAGACAAACAAAACTATAAAAATCAGAATAGCTAAAATTGGTACAACCTGCATAAGCTCAGTGGATCCTACCAACATAATTTCCCAGTTATGATGTGGCTGTCCCTGAGGGAGACTAGATGGGATATCTTGGTACTGTTTCTAATTATAAATAGATCCTGACTATGAAATATAAGTTTGTTTTTTTAAAGTCAGTGGTATAGAAGAGTAGCAGTGTTTGGTGTTAGATTGATTTTTGAATACATAATTTAAAGTTCACTTTAAAGAGGAACACTCACTGGGGACAGTATCAGAATATTCCTCCTGTATGGCTGGAATTTGTTAACTGAGCACCTATTATATATCAGGGTCATTGACTACTGCTCCTTCCATTTTTCACTGAAGTAAAAAACTGTCATTTACTAAATTTAGGAGCTCTTAATCTAACTCTTTTAATGTATTGATCCCCAAACAAAAATGTAGACACATCATTTTTGGCCAAACTGTATACATTATCATTCATTGTTTAATTCTTGGGGATAATTTTAAAAAGTCTTTCATTCATCAGTACATAGAACAGCATCTTGATTCCACGGTTCCCCTGTCTCCTTAACACACAAGTCTTCCAACACCTACATAGGTCAAGTCATAATGGCTCTACTCAGTCACAAAACTTGGTCTTGGTCATGATGAACTAATTATGTCTATAATGGCTAATTTCACAACAGTCTGATATTCCACTAAGAGAACAAAAACAAAATGAGAATGAGACAATGAGGGAGCTAGGAGAAGCAACAGTAGAAATAAGGAGAGACAGAAATAGTGGGGGCAAAAAGAACAGAACAAAAAGAGAGAGGAGAGAGAGTGGGAGGAAAGAGGGAGGGAGAAATATCAAAGCAATACAATGACAGAAAGTATTAAATTAGAGCCAGACTCAGGATACACCTGGAAAATGTGTTTTTTCCTGTCCTATAGGATCTTAGTCCAAAAATGCCAACAAAGATGTTTGTTATTAAAGCTTAAATAACCATGAATGGTTTGCACTTTCAAAGGAGGCTCCTGAAGACAAATTATAAACAAAAACTTAAGCTTACTTGACACAGCAGTTTAGGTTCCTCTGGGTCATACAGAGGCTCACATTCACCCTATGCCTTCCACCTAATCTTGGTTATAGCGATGTTATAAGGAGTGTGTGCTGCCAAGCTATTGCTCAGTAAGAAATGACTGAAGAACAACCTTACTGCGCTTATAAGCTTGTGTGTCCAAAGGGCTAGGCAGCAGAGCAGGGATGCTTGCTGTCTGTTCTGATCTGTGTGATTACAGGCTTTCATCTCCCTCTGCAAACTTTACTCATCATCAGCTGGATGTAGTGGTCAGTGCCTAGAATCCCCACACTCAGGAGGCTGAAGCAGTAGCTAGCTGGAAGCCAGCCTGGGTTGCATGTAGAGGTCAAGTCTTGAGGTGGGAGAAAGGGAGGAATAAAGAAAAGAAATCACTTGTCTTATAAGCCATGGCTTTAAACCTCCAAAGCTTTTTATTGAGAATGGGTCTCACTATGTACACCCTCAGCTGACCTGTAACTGGCTATGTAGACAAGGCTGAACTCAAACCCATAGCTATCCATCTGCCTCTGCCTCTTGAGGACTGGGATTAAAGGTATGTGCCAAACCTCCAAACCTTTTAAAGAGACTAGGTTATTTCACAAGGTCAGGCATGCTGAGGTGCCTAGTACCTACCACAAGTTTACTGCTGCCTTAGAAAGATAATCATGTGCTTCCAAGGGACCCTTGGAATACTGGTCTTACCTCCATGGCATCAACATGCCAGGCACCTCACTAGATCTGGTGGGATGATGTGAAATTGTGCCATGCTAGAGTTGGTACAGTACAATGGAGGAAAGAAATGTCTCTTAGGTCTGGCTGTCAGGGCTTAACTCCTGGATCTAATATGTGTTAGTTCCACAACTTTTGGCATGTTACCTAACCTCTCTGTGCTGTGTGTTTGCTTGTAGGATGGAGAATATAAAAGCAGCCTCCGCACCAGGTTGTTTTGCTGGTTAAATGGGTTAATCCTTATTAAGAATACACAGTAAGCCCTCCATCGATGATAGTTGCAAATAATTATTCATTTACAGCTGGCTTGTTCCCAAAAGGTTTAAACAAGCCAACTGAATAAATAAGGCATTAAGTATGTAAATCAAATCCATATTTATGATGTTTTTAGAACTACTATACAAAGCATGTAGCTCCTAAACAAAAACCATTGTTTAATGACTCTTGTCCACAGTGGCTGTCAAGAGGACTCAGTTCTGTGCAGTGACAGTTACCAGGCAGGAAGGAATAAGGGAAGAAGTTGCAAACATGAGAAACACAACAGTACTGGTTACTTATTACTCACCTGTGCTTACCATGTCTTAACTTTTATGTTTTTCATCTCTAGCATGCTGACTGACAGACAGGTTGCTCAATACAATTTTAAATTTTTATTATTTTTGATAATGTGTGTGTTTCCATATACATGGAAGTACAAGTTCCCACAGTTGCTAGAAGCATCAGATCCTCTAGATCTAGATCTCTCTAAAACTAGAGTTGCGGGCATCTGGGAGTAAAACTCTTGTCCTCTGCAAGAGTAGTAGGCACCTATTACTGCTCAGCCCCCTCTTCATCCTTCAATACAGTTTCAAAGGTTTGAGTTTCAGAGTTAAGTTCATAAAAACAAAACTGAACATATGCCTCCACAATTTCATTTATGGGCTGCTTTACAGTATGATTGTTCTCTGCATCAAATTATATTAAGCTCTAAAATAAGTTTTAGGCCAACTCTCATCATCAGTGATGATAAGCCCAGGCCAACTCCAAGTTTGCCATGCTGTTTATAACAATGAAAAGTGTTTTGGGCCTTGTAAAGATGTTATATAAGTTCCAGAAGTCTTTTTTTTTAATAACTTCAGTCACATTTACTTTCCCAGGTGTGTATTTTTTTCATTTCCTAACAGTGTTAAATGGAATACCTCTCCTGAGGTTCCGACAACATGTTGAACATATGCTTTTCCTAGAACTATACATGATGTAGCTTATCTGATGCTTTTGCTGAAAGTTCCATTAGCCTAAGAGGCTGCCTGGGGTGGGATTGTTTGTTAGTTTGTTGTGTGTGTGTGTACATGTGCATGTATGTGTGTGTATGTGTGTGTATATGTATATGTATATTATACAGGGTCACTTCATATAGCCCTTAAACTTGTGATCCTCCTGCATTCATTCTTCCAAAGGCTGGATCACAGTAGTACACCACCATGCCTTGTCTCTCTGTCTTGGTTTTTTTAGATGAAAGGTTCTATATGATCCCAAACACCTGACCTCCAACTATCCTCTTGCCTTAGACTCCTGAGTAACCAAAACTATCAATACTCATCACTGCTTGTGGTCTGTAGCTTTTGTTTTTTCCATTTGTGATATCTGGTACATAGATGCTTCATAAATATTATTCAATTCATTCATTAACATCATTTTCTATATAAATTCCCTCTTTAGGCATATTTAGGCATGAATAAATCCATCTTTATCTAAATCTTTATCCTCCAATAAGAATTCAGTGGTCTTTGGGAGTATGCATAGTTGGCTTCCCATTGCCCTTGGAGTAAAGTTAATAATCTCCAGGGGCCCGTGAGAGCCTGTTCCTACTTCTACCTTCATATGTATTTCTTTCTGTTCTCTGGTTCTCAGTGTCTCTGAAACTAAGAATAAACTTTATTTTATGAACTGATGTGCTGGTTAATTTTTTGTCACCTTGGCACAAGCTTTGATTATCCAGAAAGAAAAAACGCCTCTACCAGACTGGCCTATAGGCACATCAGGGGGCATTTTTTTTCCATGACTGATGATTTACGTGGGAGGACCAAGCCTGTTTTGAGTGGTGTGACCCCTATACAAGGAGTCCTAGATAGCGTAAGAAAGCAGACTGAGCAAGCCACCGAGAGCAAGTTAATAAGTAGTGTTCTTCCCTGGACTCTGCTTCAGTTCCTGCCTCTGAGTTCCTGCCTTGATTTCCTTCATGATGAACTGTAAGTTATAAGATGAAAAGAATTCCCCCCCCCCAAGTTGCTTTTGGTCATAGTGTCTTTATCACAGCAATCAAAAGCAAACTAGAACAACTAGTTAGCATGAAATTCTTTGGGAGGATCTGAAACTTCACATTTCTACCTAACCTGTTATTCGAATGAGCAATGCCAGGTGATAAATTATTATCTGGTGGAAATTAGTGAAAAAGAAAAAAGATTATTCTATTAAGGCTTCAGTGGTGGTGCCTTTCTCTGATTTTTTGATTGTTGAGCTTCAAGCATGATATTATCTTGTCCTTGAATTGTAATTTATTTTGATTACAGACTGATTCTTTCTTTAGTAAATATTTATAACCTTGAATTAGATAACTGGACTGATACAAACAAATGAATTTTTGACAATGGGCACTATGTTTATTTTTGCCATAAACTTTCAAGAAAACATAAATTGAATGATTTTCATAGAAATATCTACATATTTATACAACTTCATCCACGCCAGTGATGTATGCAAGACCCATTGTCTTAAAAGGTGGATCCTTGATTCTGCTGAATCCACTGTGTGGTCTAATACTCTGGAAAAGATGCTTATTATTTACTGTAAACTACATTTTCATGTATGTCAACATTTACATTCTTTTCTTCCTACATAAGATATCATGGTTTTAACATATGAATATTTCTTTTCTTAGAATATGTATTGGTTACTTTTCTTTTAAAATTATTGAGCAGTTTTTTATATTTATTCATTTTCTGTGTGAGTGCCTTGCCTGCATGTGTGTACAAGCACCGTGTGTGTATAATGCTCATGAAGATCACAAGAGGGAATTGGATCCCCTGGGACAGGAGTTGTGACATGGTACCCATGATACCATATGGGTGCTGGGTATCACACCCAGTCTTCTGCAAGAGCAACAAATGCACTTAACTGCTGAGCCGTCTCACAAGTCCCAACTGGGTATTTATATTACTGTATGTGGGAAATGATGGTATTGCACACATTTCTTAATGTACAAATATATTGGCTAGAGAGTAACAGTGATTTTTCTGCTCCCACTGCTGCCAGGATTGACTTTGATTTGCCTTTGTAGAAATTTCAAAGAAACAATCGCATGTCAAATTTCAAAAGAAGTCACACGCCTTAAAGACCTGTCTATAGAATAATCTATAGCCTTCAACTGGACCATGCAATCGGCTTTGAAATGTCACCTAAATGTACAAAATCTGTCTTAACAAATACAAGATGTCCGCATTTTACAGTTCTGAATTACCTTTTGCATAAGATTTATCACCAGCAAGATACATGACAAACTTGATTCTCAACTTAGAAGTTGATGCAGAGAGGCAATACAAAGAACTGTGAGGGGAGATATATTGGGAAGGAAAGGAAGGAGAACAGGGGAAAGGGAAGAGACGACAGGACCACATTTTCAAAAATGAAATGTAATCAACAAGCAGCATGATGGAAATCAGTATAGAGGTTTTCACTCCTGGGAATAAAACTGAAGGATTCTAAGTCAACTTAATATAGAATCACTTGTCCATCCATGTTCACTGCTTCCCTGTTCTCAGTCCAGCAAATGAAATCAGACTAGATGTCCATGAGCAGATGAATGGATAATAAAAGGTTTTCTGCAATAGCTAGAAAATAGAAATAACCTATGAAAGGATCCTTCAACTTATGAATTGATAATGAAAGTTTGGTGTATATATACACCATGAAATGCTATTCGACTGTAAAGAAAAATGAACTCATGAATTTTCTGGGAAATCGATGGAACTAGAAAACATCAAATTAAGGTGACCCAGATCCAGAAAGACAAATATCATGTGTTCTTTCTCATCTGTGGCTCCTGGCTTCAAATCTTCAGTTATGAGTCTATATCCTGGAATACCTCCAGAAACAAAAAATAGTAAAATCAGACTGATGTAGGGGTAGAGGGCTCAGTAGAAATGAGTTAGCAGGGTACATGCGATCCAAAGGGGAAAATGCAAACAAAAATGAGAAAGAGAGCCTAGTAGTTACTGTTTCCAAATCTACTGCCACTCCACCTAATGCCCACTTCTACAATTAGACGCTCAAATTACATCCCTCTCTCCTTCACAGACAGACAACATTTGAGTCATGTTTGTGCTTTCTCAATACCTCTTGGGAACCAAAAAGCTAACATTCTCTTGTAATATCAGCATGTAGGGCTGAGGCAGGGAAATTATATGAGTTCGAGAAAAGCCTTGCTATAGAGTGAGTTCTAGGTCAGCCTGAAATTGTAGCAAAACTCTGTCTCAAAAACCAGCTCTTGAGTCCATCTTTCTTTCTTGTATATTGCCATCCTCAGGGTAAAACAATAATGACCTTGATAAATGTATAATTAAATATTCTCATTCTTAAGTTATATTAACCACTCCCCACTGATCAAAACACAACAAATGTTTATGTATGGCTGGGAGAACCCTATCAGATGTCAATCCAACCTCATCTAACAGTAACCCCCCTTTGAGCCTTATGTATCAGTGTTTTCTAGAAACCCCAGGCTATCTCACATTTCCAAGATTTTTCTTTTATTTTACATCCTGGCCAAAGTTACCCCTCTCTCCTCTCCTCCAGGCCCCACCCCTCAACTACCCTCCTCCTCTATGCACACCCTCCCCTATACACTCCTCCTTCATTTCTTTTTTTCATAGATCAAATTATATTTAATTTAATTGATAAAAGACCATTGTAAACCTATTACAAAAGGTAGAAGGTAATATATTCATGGTCAGAATATTAAATGCTATGAATCTTTTAACAGGGTTTAATATCGGGATATTTCTTGCATCATTTTTTTCCCAAATTTGAGGGTATTTTAAAATTCCTATGTGAACATACTGATTTGACTAGAATTACTACATAAATATTTCTTTAAAAAATGTTTATAAAATTAATGCAATGTCTTTATTTTCTTACGGTTTAACATTTTAAGTTTCAATTCTAAAATATACAAATATATATAATGTCTGTTCAACCTATTTTTATTTATTTTTCTAAAAACTTTCTTTTCTCATTTTACATACCAATCCCAGTTCCCACTCCCTCCCCTCCTCCTGTTCCCTCCATGCCCCCACCCCACCCCTCCATCCACTCCACAGAGAGGGTAAGGCTACCCATGGGGATTTTAAAAAGTCTAGCACATTGCTTTGAGGCCGGACCAAGGCCATCCCCACTAAATCTAGACTGAACAAGGTATCCCTACAAAGAGAATGTGTTCCAAAAAGCCAGTACAAGCAGTAACAATAAATCCTGGTCTCACTACCAGTGGCCCCACAGTCTGCCCCAGCCATACAACTGTCACCCACATTCAGAGGGCCTAGTTTGGTCCTCTGCTGGTCCCTTCATTGTCATGCCCGAGATGGTGAGCTCCCATTAGCTCAGGTAAGCTGTTTCAGTGGTTATTCCCATCATGATCTTGACCTCTTTGCTCATATTCTCACTCCTCCCACTTCTTGATTGGACTTTGGGAGCTCAGCCCAGTGCTCCACTGTGAATCTCTGCCTCTGATGACTTTTAAGATAGTCATCAATCTGATTACATGGGGAGGCCAGTTAGGGCACCCTCTCCTCTATTGCTTAGGGTCTTAGCTAGGGTCATCCTAGTGAATTCCTGATAATTTCTCTAGTGCCTGGTTTCTTGCTAGCCCCATAATGGTTCCCTCAATCAAGATATTTCTTTCTTTGTTCTCTGTCTCTGTCCTTCCCCCATCTCGACTATCCCATTCCCTCAAGTTCTCTTTCCCCCTCCCCTTCTCTCCTCCCTTCTTCCTCCACCCCCCTGCTCCCAATTTTCTCAGGAGATCTTGTCTATTTCCCCTTCCCAGGGGGATCTATATATGTTTCTCTTAGGGCTCTCCCTGTTTGCTTTACATCTAGTATCCACTTATGAGTGAGTACATACCATTCTCATCTTTTGGGCTCTGGGTTACCTCACTCAGGACAGTTTTTTCTAGTTCCATCAATTTGCATATAAATTTCAGGATGTCCTTGTTTTTTTACCGCTGAATAGTACTCCCTTGTGTAAATGTGCCACATTTTCTTTATTCATTCTTCAGTTGAGGGGCATCTAAGTTGTTTCCAGGTTCTGGTTATTACAAATAATGCTGCTATGAACACAGTTGAACAGATTTCCTTGTAGTATTATTGAGCATCCTTTGTGTATATGCCCAAGAGTGGTATTGCTGGGTCTTGAGGTGGGTTAATTCCCAATTTTCTGAGATATTGCCATACTGATTTCCAAGGTGGTTGTACAAGTTGGCATTCCCACCAGCAGAAAGGGTAGGTCTCCCATGAGTGTCAACAAAACATGATATATCAAGTTGTAGGAGGACTGCATGTATTAAGACTGGGCAAGGAAGGTGACCCAGTATGAGAAAACCAGTAAAAGTCTCTCCATGCTTTTGATTTTATGTTTCTTTCTTGTTTTAAGAGCAAACAACTTTCTCTACAAACAAAGAATTTTCTAAACATTCATAAATACTTTATCTCGCAACATGGGTTGTTGGTCCCATTAGACCTCTCAATATAGAATGCTAAATGTGTTTGCTTTTAATATATACATTTTCCCTTTACCTTAAAAGACATTTGAGAGAAAGACTTTTTGCTTAGCATGTAGATAATTGACTTCTATTGGTCAAATATAAGAGAAGGCAAAGAGGGCCTTCACATCCAGTGCCATTATGAACTACCAAGTTAAAGCATAAAATTAATAAAAGGAGAAAGTCTAATTAAAGTAAAAAGTAATTTTCAGAGCCCAGCAAGATAGTAATGATAGTCAAAGCAGACTGTGAATTAATTACTGAATAGACATTTTATAAGCACTTTGGCTCATGACTAAGACTAGTAGAAGACACTGCTTTATCTCAGTTCTGGAAGAGAAATTGACATGTAGATGGGGTAGTTAAGTTGTCTGTGGTGCCCCAGATAGAAGATAATACTTATAAGTAAATGCAGATTCACAATCAGCTACAGGGTTTTTATTTCATGTCCAGGTGAAGGAGCAAGCAGCCAAGTCTTCTGTATATGTTCCATGAGGCTTTGAAAGTCTGCATCATAGAACAGCTACTCCGTTGCCTTCACTCAACTCCTCATCAAAATCTTTGGAATTGTTTCCTACAGAGAACTTAATATTTTTCTAAAGCTGTCATTCCACTAGAGTCTGGTTCTTCCTCATGTTTTTCTAAAACATGTGGTTTCTGGGGCTGAGAGATTCACTCAGGGACAAATCCCATATTTCACATGTGTGAAGCCCTGGAGTCAAAGGTACCCTGGACAGTGTTTGCCTAGTGTGCACCAAGTCCAAGGGGAGTCAGGACCACATAAATCTGCACAGGGCGGTGTACAACTGTAGTCTTAGCACTTAGGAGTTGGAGACAAGGCAACCCTTAGCTACTTAGTGAGTTTGAGGTTATCCTGGGCAATATGAAACCTGTCACACATCCAAAAACAAAACAGAATAAAAGTAAAATAAAACAAAAATAATAATAGGCTATAATATCTATAGTTTGTGGGGTTTTTTGTTGTGTTTTTATGTTTGTTTGTTTGGTTGGTTGGTTGATCTTTCGAGACAAGGTTTTTCTGTAGCTTTGGAGCCTGTCCTGGAACTAGATCTTATAGACCAGGCTGGCCTCGAACTCACAAAGATCTGCCTGCCTTTGCCTCCCTAGTGCTGGGATTAAAGGCGTGCACTACCACTGCCCGGCTAATATCTATAGTTTTCCAAAAAAGTGATTAACTTAATCCTGACTTGCTACTGGACCCACAAAATTGGGCTGGTCTTTCCCTTAAAAATTCTGTTGCAGTGTGGTCCCTTTGTTTTATTTGTTTTGATTGGCTTGCTTTTTCGTTTTTCTCATAAATTTGGTTTTGATTTGGGGCGGAGGATGTCGCAAGGGCGAAGGGTGGACGTGAGGGGACAGGCAGATAAGTGGGAACTGATCGCATGATGCGAAAAGCCACAAGGAATCAATACAATTTTTTTTAAAAAAAAAAATCTGTCTTGACCAAAGAAGACAAGAAATAGAATTATTATCAGGCAAACACCTACAAAAAAAAATGAAACTCTTCCACAAAGGTGTTCCATTCAGGTAATTCCTCCCATATGCTTCCAGTCACAAGGCTCTCAAAAAGAGTTCAGGGAAATCTAATTGTCACAAAAGCAGGCACTGCACCTTTGTGTCTTCCTCTGTAGTCTGTCAGAGCTAGCAGGTTTCAAATAGATGAACTCTGAACCCACAAAGGGATGAGTTCCACTTTAATTACTGAGCAAGTATTTTTGCTTGTCATTGCCTAAGCGCCAATATTTTACCCTAATTAGTGTAGGGATAATTTAATGTCTGTATAGGTAACAGTATGTCCAGGTTGCCTCCAGTACTTTTGCTATGTTGTATAAATCTAATTTCTCTTTGTTTATAAACTGCCTTTATTCTTTGTCAGATTTATTGACTTCTTTTAGAAGTATGTGTGTTCATCTGTATAAATTTATGTCCACCATATGCGTGCAGGAGTCTGAGTAAGTCAGAGGAGGAAATCGGATGCCCTGCATCAGGGGCTGGAAGCTAAACCCTGATCTGCAAAATCAGTAAGTGCTCTTAACCACTGAGCCAGTTTTCCAGCTCTATTTGAAATGTTAGCTGGCATAGCAATTGTATGTATTTAAGGTGTGGCAGTGTGGCAATTTGGAAACTGATTCAATAAGGACCACTAGTGCACCCCTCTTCCATGAAGTGGGTATCCTTTCTTGTAAGTTTTTTTTTTAATGTTTTGTTTTGTTGTTTTTTATTGTTTCTTTTTTTTAAATATATGGATTCTTGAGAATTACAGTCATCCTCTTGTGTTGTAAAGCACTGACAATGGGTTTGTCTTATATATTTCAGTGCTACATGTGACGTCCCCATATCTCCTTTCCTCTGTACCTTCCCTGGCCTCTAGTGTACACTATGCTTTGAAATCAACCTTTCAAACACATTTTTAAACATAAGTAATTATTTATAAATCTAACACAAAAGGTGTTAAGCAACAAAGTTCATCATTGTCAAAAATTCCCATGTTCATACCAACTTAAGGACTTATTTTTTGGAAAAAATAAATGGAAGTTATTCACATATGTTAAAGATTCATCTCAAAAAAACACTACTTTTTCTATAAATAAATACATCTTGTATAATAAGCCAAATGTACATAATGTAATTTAGCTACGCTTGGCATCCTTGGCACTGGGAGAGTAGTCACTAAATCATTCACTAAATGCTATAATATTCTGTCACTGTATCATAATATTTTATATGTTAAATATGCCCTTCCAAAAGTGGGCCTAAAAACAGTCATTTCTGCGACGTTTATCTTGAATATAAATGTGTTAATGCACTACAGGGTAAAAGCACTTGAATGCCTAAGGAGTTTACTCAACTGCAGAAATTTATCAAAAGACAAATCTCTTATTCATTGTAGGGGGCTACTCAAGGTCGTTAGCATCTAAATATTAAAGAGTTCTGCCAAAATTCTGCAAATCCCCATGCCATGCCTTCCTTTAACTGAGATGTTGTCTTGACTTGTAAGGTAAGCAAAACCTGGTAGGCCAAGAGAAACAGTGGTGGATTTAGTCAACCTTCTGAGACCACTTTAATCATTATCATGTCACAATTCAACAAATGAGCAATGTTTATCTCTCTAGAAAGACAGCAAATATTAACTGATTCTAGTTGATCATGAAGTTGGCATGATGAACATAAGCAAGTTATACTATAGGTACTGTTCTTGCTATACCAAAAAAAAAGCAGCATTGAACAATAATAGAGTGCATTTGAAAGGATCTAGACAGTTCCCTCATGCAACCCAACCGCAAGACTGGTAGCTTAGTTAATATGGCTCCTCAGCCCCCACAGACCTTGCTTTGTGCCTTCACAGGGAAGGTGGATAGAAACTACAAACAGCAAAGGAAGACAAAACATTGTTTAATTATTCCAAGAAATGTTGTTCTCTAAAGCCTGAGGTCAGGATAATCTAGAGAATAAACGGATTAAAGTATCCGACCCCAAGACCCCTCATGAAAGTAGAAGTGACCTCCACATGTGCATCCAGCCACATGGGATCATGTGCACTCACACATGTGTGCACACACAATAATCAAAAATGATTTTTAATTTAACTGTTTGTAACCAGCTGACACAAACAGCCGTGCCTCCCTTGTCCACACTGATCACTTGGAACTCTCACAAGCGAGTTCAAAACTACTACAGGAATGTTTTTGTAAGGATAGTTTCAGTCTTGCAATGAAGTCAATGATAGCAGTTTTGCCCATGGTACCTGATTCAAAAAAAGAAAAAATCATTAACACAGTAACAAAAACAAAATGGCTTAACAATTCCAAGGACTGGCTTATAGCACAGTCTACCTGAAGTATCTCTCCTCTACCACTTGTTGAGAGTGACTGAATTAAGGATCCAGGCTGAGAGGTTTGCCAAATTCCAAACAAATTATAACCGTTTACAATAAGAAACAAACAAACAAAACAATGAAAACCTACAAAATTCCGCTAGCTTAGTAAACTATCTAGTAAATTAAAATTGAGTTAGAAAGTGAATTTTTATTATTTTTAATAAACAATAATAATAAAGACCCTTGGTAACTCCTGAAGCATATGAAGAAGCAACTGTGTGAACACTGTGTCACTGTGGAACTAAAATTATGTGGGAAGTTTTACTATGAAGCTTATCTGTCAGAAATGTAAAGATGGAACCGATAGTACCAGTTGGTTGTAATTGACACAAGCTATGTCTACAACTAAAAAAAAAAAATGACAAAACTGTCAGGATAGTAAAGATTAGGGATGCTTTCCCTTCCTTGCTTCTGCCAGTTAGAACAGTGAATTTACTGGATTTCAGACAAAACTTAAGAGAAAATATCTGTGTATATCCCCAATATGATATCTCACTGCTAGTAGCCCAGCTCACACACACACACACACACAGAGGAAATATCAGCAAGCGTGATCATGGAATCATACGTAGGAAGCTATCCAGAAATGATTACACACAGCCTTCTGCAGCACAGCCCTGGAAGCCTGCATATGTTGGCTTCTCGGCAGCCTGACAGCAGGCAGGTTCCAACTGCATAGAGAAGGGCGAGTTGATGTTAATGCAATTCTCGTTCATCCTGCATCTCCCTACCCCACTGCATCTTCCAGGGCAGGGCAACCTCTCTCTCTCTCTCTCTCTCTCTCTCTCTCTCTCTCTCTCTCTCTCTCTCTCTCAAGCAGAGGAAGCAGGAGAGAAAGTGGGTTTTTGGTTCACTTGTGCTTTTCTCTATCCTCCACTAATGTCTGAAAATCAATGTATATTCCTCATTGACACTTTGCTTTGCTCTACAACAGATTGCTTTGCAACATCTCTTCCCTCACTTCCATGCTTCTGCCCCTCTGCCTCGGTTTTTTAAGAGCAAGTCTTATTATGGGGCACAGATTAGCCTCATGATCTTCCTGGTTTACTGTCCCTAGAGTTTGAGGCATAACCTCCTTCCAAGCTTACTGTACTTTAGCATGAATGCTTCATTTTGCTCATTCTTTTCCCCTCCAAGATAAGCCACAGTGTTTCAGAGGTTCATGAAAGAAAAGCAGATAGAAAAAAATATTTCTCTTATTACTTTGTTAATGAATTTTGTCCTATCAATATCGTTTTGTGAACAGATCATCCTTCACGAGGGGATGTTTTTCTAAACGAGAATACTATAATCCTCTTGCTGAGATTACTCTACAGGGTAGGCCAAGGGTATTCTGCTGCTAGGACCTATGAAAGTAGAGTGGTCCTTCATTTAAGATCCACTCTGATGGTCCCTGATGGCACAAACCTTTAATCCTAGCACACGGGAGGCAGAGGCAGAGTGGATGTCTGCATTTGAGATGATCCTGGTCTACAGAGTGAGTTCCAGGACAGTCAGGGATACACAGAGAAACCCTGTCTTAAAAAGACAAAAAAGAGGAAGAAGATCCACTCTGACTTTATCCCAGTGTGTCTTATTTAATCTCAGCTGCATATAAAACTGTTCACATTCTAAACTGAACTACTGAGTCTTTTCTCCTCCTCTTCTACCTTCTCTCCCACCTCCTCCTCATTTAAAAGTTTGCTAAAGGTGAATATGTAGTTCCTTTCTGTGTTTTCAAAAGCAAAATTAAATTTTACTCAATCTTAAAAGCTGCTTCTATTATTTTATACATAACAATACACAAGCTTTTTTGAGACAGGGTTTCTCTGTAGCTTTGGAACCTGTCCTGGAACTAGCTCTTGTAGACCAGTCTGGCCTCGAACACACAGAGAGCCACTTGCCTCTGCCTCCCGAGTACTGAGATTAAAGGCGTGCACCACCACCGCCCAGCCCACAAATTATATTTTAGACTCTACCAAATTTTGCCCATTGTTTTCACTCTTACCTTAGAGTTATTGCCTTGTTGGGCCAACCTGATAATTCATCTCTCCTCTTTGTATGTGTACTCTCCAAGTACTCATATATAGTTGCTTGTCTCTCCTCCCTGCTAGTCTTATTTGGGTAGGCAAACTTTTTAAACTCTTTCTTCATAAATCAGTTGTTCGAGCCCCTAACCACTGTCTTGCTTCTCTGAAGTCCATCCCGTTCATCGGCATCCCTCATATGCAAGGAAGTTCAGGATGACTCACAGGATCCTGCAACGCTTTCTTCAGAAAATGATTATCATCCTGCTTCTTCTGATGGTGAGAAATCCTTAGGCACAATGCTTCAAAAATGTAAGGTTTTTGGAATGGCTTGACAAAGACTATTTCCACCTAACTTTTTTCTCCTAACCTTCACTTCAAGCATGAGCACTTTGCAAATATTTCTTTTGCACTCATACCTGTATTTCACATTTGTTATGCTAAGGCATGTATAAATGAATTTGCTTTCATCTTCCTCCACTAAGAAAAGCTTTCTCTCCTCTGTGTGTGCCTGACCTTTCTTTGTGCTGTTGTATTTCTCCAGTCTGGCCAATTTCTCCATCCAGTGCCATATGTACTGTAATGAATATGATCTTTACACATTAGAAGGGTTATTAATGATAAGGTTAAATTAAAACCCTTAAAACAGGACCCCCACTGAATCACCCTGTATGGTCAGCCTATTGTTAGAAAACAGCTCACTTTATTTACAGTCTTTTTACCCACATGTGACTGTCGTGTTAAGCTGAATAAGATTCAAATGGGATTCTGTGAAACTGTAGCATGGGTTTCATGTTCCTTTTAGCTACCAGTTGTGTGATTTGATCAAAAGGTTGTTAAGTTTGATTCAGTCTTCAATTTTGGAAGTTACTGCTATTAGCCAGAGGAAAAGAAATGATTAGGCTATTCATAGCACCTGCAAGATTGATTTCTCTAAGTGAGAGCTATAGCATCCAGACTTTTAAAAATAATAAGCACTCATTGTAAAATCATATAGATTCAGTAATATGCCTAGTTTCCATATTTATAGTCTTCTTTCACTGTTATCATCAAAATTTATGAATATGTCTACATAATGCGAGTATTTGTATTCAAGTTACAGAACTGGAAAAGGTGCTCATTTGCTGCTTCTTGTTTGTAGTATCTTGCCTTTTCCATCATCCTCTGCTACCTGTAATCTAGTGAATGGTACCTGTCTCACCCACATGAACTTTCCTACGATCATGAAATTCCTTAACTATTTTACATCATGCTATATTGGAGTGCTTATTTTGAATACATGTTAAGGGAAATTAACTCAGAAAAGATGAGCACTGGGTTTTCTTTTTGTTGCTTTTTTTTCAGCTAAGTACAGACAAGAAACATAATGAATGAATCAACAGTACATATTTTGATGAAAGCAATGTTAAGCATACAAAACACTGCACATTCAAGAAGAGCCTTGCATCTTTCCCAGCTTGTAACACTGAAAATGAGATTCACAGTCTTGTTAGTGTCAAACTATGATCGTTCATGTTGCTCTACAATCAAAATCGTATTTTTGAAAGAACCGCACTGCACCTTTGATATTAAAGTTCTTTGCTGCCTGTGTGTTATGAAGGAAATGTTGTTCAAGAAGAGCCTTAAGGAAAGCAGGAGACTCGATCAGGAGAGAAGAGAACCCAGGAGGATACTCCGCAGAGTGTACGGAAGCTGGTCTCTTGCTATCATTTGAATTGCAAGAAGCGACATTAAATATGTGTGCACATTGAAAGTAAACTTACATTATTCTTGTCAAACCTGAACTGTAGCTGCTCTGCATGTCGTGGGGGTGATGAGTTCATCTCCAGGGACAGGGTGAAAGGAAAAAGCCCTTGAGACTTTCACTCCGGAGGAAAAGCTATGCTGGCACCCCAGACAGAGAAAGCTGCCCTCTGCCCTCCACCTGGGGGCCCTGTGCTGTTCTGGCATGGGCCAACAAGTGGAGACTAAAAACAAGAGAAATATCTGGGACAGAAAAATGTCAAAACCTTAGAGTCAGTTACAGCCTTAAAGGAAATAGTGTCTAGTTGGAAGTTACGTTATTAACAGTATGGAATTTAAAAGGGGGAAAAATAATAATATCAACATACTACTTCCAAACTACACAACTTCCAGCCATATTGATCGTAAGATGGTCTGAACAGGACAAACTGAATGTGCTACAGAAATGCTTACATGCTGCACAGGATCAAATTTGGTAGCAATACTTTTCAAACTCTTTGTCTTTTTAATAGTCAAGGAAAGAAATAAAAACAAATGCTACTTCTCTTAGTAGCATGTTACACATAAATTTGAAAAATACTTTACCACAGATGAGTTGGGAACTTATGGACTGAGTTCAGCCTGAAGAAGAACTTGGAAATGAAGCAAAGCAAGGCGACCACAGCATCAAGCCTACCTTGTTCAGTGGAGCTGTTGAAACCTCTGATTCTACACGGGCATAAGTGTGTATTTTCTTACAGCATGCTTATCTCAGGGCCCACCTGGGTATCTCAGTTCAAGAGGAAGGCCCTCCCACTAAGGAGCTTTGTGCCCGTTCCAAAAATAAATAAATAAATAATAAATGAATAAAGGACAATCTTAAATACTGCTCAGACTGATTTCAAAACCTCTATTCATTACACCAGATTTTGGTGCACAAATTCCTTGGCTTCCATGAATATAATCATTCCACACAGTTTCTTTTTTTCCTTCTTCACGAATCCAGCGTGGCAGTAAGCTTCCAATACAGAAGCATGCACACACACGTCTTTTCCCCCACCGCTTCTCTAAGAACTCAGAATCTAGCTCCTCTTTATAAAGCCCTCTTTTCTCACTCACATCATAAAAAGCTGTAATAACCTAATTCCTTAAAGCACTATTTGCATAAATAACAAACAGATCAGTCATCCAGCAAGCAGCCTTGTAGCCACCAAATCCAAACACCGAAAGCTGCATTTTAGTAAGGAAACAAGCACTATTGAGGGGGAAAATGTAAGACAGACAGAGCAGTACACCATATATAAAATGTCAAACACGTCAAAACACTCACGAATACCAACATCTCCCACCACACCACGGCCAATTTTAAAGGTTATTTAGGGCTAACACATCTGCAAGTGCAGATTTTACAGCAGCAGGCTTTATTTTTCTCAGATATATTAAAAATAAGTCACTGGTGTGTCAAATGTTTGCCATATTGTTTCCACACATGTAGCCCATACTGAAACTTCTGCCCAGCACTGCTCAGAGCAGGGCCCATTGCACAAACCCCTGGTGTTGGATGTGTTCATTATGGATCTCTGGAAGCATGTATTTAGCTGAATCAATTTGGCATGCAGGAAAGATAACTGAGCAGAAAGAACCAAATGTAGCCATCTTTATTTCTCAAAAATAAAAATGTCTCTTAGGGTCTCCGTTATTCAGCATCTCAGAATTATTTCAGAACATGTCACCAGGCTTCCTTGTCGCTAAGCCTCTGATCATGAATTATTTCTGAATAACTGCAGACAAGTGAGTTTTATAAAACAAAAAGCGTAACACATGCAGAACATGCTTATCCTATCCCCAGCCCTCAGATAACTGAAGCTTAAATTAAATGTCAAAGCTGAACAAAATCTATTGTATAAGCAAACAGCTGACCTAAATCCACCATATTTTGTTTGCCAGTGTATATATTCTAATAAATTTTGAAATATAATAAGGCTATTTCGCTACCCTTTGACCACACCAAGCTAGATGCAGAGAGCCTCCTGAAGAAATATTACTTTCTGCTCAGCTCTCTCAACAACATCTATTTATACCATTTGGTAGATTGTGAGAGCAGCTTTGTTTAAAAAAAAAAACAGGAGTACCACTTGAGCACCATAGATACAAGACACAGAAGTAGAGGAAAGGGTAAGAATGCATGCAAAGCCAGGTTTTGGGTTTTGCAAACTGGCCTGCTCAGAACTGGGACTACCATGAACCAACTTTCTGCCATTCTCTGCCATCTTCCCGAAAAAATAAAAAAAAAAAAAACCTCAGAGGTTGGGTGGAAATCAAATGATAGATATGATAGATACAGCAGAATTCAAACATCTTAAGGAAAGGAAACACTCTTTATCTTTCCTGAGTGCAAAAACTTTCTCGGTGGCATAAAGGTGTGCAGCCATCACTCCACTATGTTCTTGGGTATCTAAGTAGACAACTAGAAACTTCTTCACTGTGAAAAAGCTGTGAAAATCATGCCCTATTTAAAATGTCAGCAAGAAACTGGGCGCGATGGTGCATGCTGTGATCCCAAGCAGACTGAAGTGGGAAGGTCTTGAGTTCGAGGTCAGCCTGAGCTACATGATAAGCTCTAACCTCAACCTGGGAAAAATTTCAGAAACAAAAGCCTTGTGCTGCTGCGGCTATCCCACTTGGACTTCATGTCCGTGATCTAAATACACTTGAAACAGTAGCCTTTCAGGCCCACAGATGAGAAATTCTTACATGTTGTCTATAAAAACAGTGGAATGGGTCCAATCCTACTGAGGCAGTGCTAAATCAAGGAGCTTAACATGCATGTTTGACTCTGAATTAAAAGTCTGATAATTCCAGGTATATGCACAATGAGTTATTTTGCAAATTTCTTGTCATCCATAAAATTAAAATAATGCTACCCTCACAGTTTAGAGTTCAGAGGAGTATATCAAATAGTATCTGACTTTCATATGTGGTAGAAGTTACCGTAATGGATGAACTTCAAACTGTGGAGTAAGACCCCTGCCTGCTCTCTCAGTCTACGTTGCGTTGCGAATGGCCCCAGTCTTTAAAGGATTCCACATCAACCCTGCTGGAGATCTCAGTCCCTCTGAGGAAACAACCTCCTCAAGCTACAGTGTAAAGACATAGGATGTAACTTTCCATGCCAATGGTCTTGTTCTTTCTAATTCTCTTGTTATGTAACTAGAAGCCCCTGCGTGGTTCCCATTAACCCCCTATTCTCAAAATCACACAGTCTTGAGATACTGCTATTAAATCCATCTCAACCACCCACCCCTAGGTCATCCTAATACCTTTCTTACATGGCCTTGCTCATCCACTCTCCTTTCTCTCTCTTTTTCTTAGAACTCATTCACATTGCTGTTGGTACCCAGCCATCCCCTGCATCTAAGACATTTTAGACTTCTCATCTCTGCTTGCCTTCAACTCTACACTCTGATTAAATATATACTGTAAATTTCCTCTTCTGACTCCTCAGTCCTCCTTCAGTGTGGTTTGTCATCACCCATCTCTGTTGCTACTCATTTCCCACAAAGGCTTCTGCTTCCTTCCTTCTGATTGACTCTAGCTTGACTAGGCTGAGTAGACAATGGACTGACCACTGTGTCTCCTTCTTTCTGGCTACCTCTATGTCTTCTTTGCTGGCCATTCTCTTCCTAGGGAAAAATTGTTGAAGAACACCTAGAGGGCCATTGTCTGCACGTGCTCCCTGACCTTTCACCTGTTTGATAACCAATTAAAGGGCTTCAAGCAAATAGTGGGTCCGAGGATGAAAAGATGCTGGGGTCTGTTGAGCGAGGAGTTGGTTGCTTCACACACAGCACCACCACACCACCCAGTCTCCTTCATAAACAGTAGCTGAAAACTTTTGAACAGAGACCTACTCTTATAAAATATTTTATATTGTGTCCCAAGAAAAGTTTCAGCAATCAGTACATAGACTTCTCATAGTTCCTATCTTGTAAAAGCACTCTTAATTTCTACTCTTTATTCTTCATTTCTCCGGGGAGGAAATCCTAATAGCAAATTATAATAACTTTGCAAACCCCAGTCATTCAAGGGTCTTGATTCGAAAACTCTATCTTACTTGGTGCTTACTGTACTGATGAAGAGTTCTTTCCCTCCTAATCTCATACTCTAATCAAAATTCCAATTTAATTTGAGGTTGTCGATACAATCCTCTCCTTTAATCTTCCAGAGCCAGGAAGTCTCAACAGGCTCAGTCCCTCTGGAAGTTCCTCGCTTTGTTGCAAAGTTCTCACCCACCACCCACCCTCTGCTGCCGGAAGTCTCAGACAGAAGCCTGTATTTGCATTATGTCTGCTAAAACAAGTTGAACGTGGCTTGGAAATCCTACTCTCCCCAAACACAAGTCTAGATGGAAATAAGGAAGAACAATGAAGGACCAGCGGAGGGAAGGTACGAGGACCTCCCATGGATGCCAGCACTTGCAGAACGCTGCCGGGTTTCAGCGACGGCGGGTTCTAGCCACGCTAAGACAAGAGCAGAGCTGGCTCGCGCCGCTTCCGACCTCCTTCCCCGAGGATGACCGGTACATAGAAGGCCTTCCCAGCGGCCCCGTGGCCGCTACAGGCACTGCCCGGATCCTGCCAACAGACTAGTCCTTCACTCTGGCACAATGGCCTTGGACTCCTTACGCACGTTGTATGGGAACCCGAAAGGGGGTCGCGGACGCGCGTGCGTTGTTGCCTCGGGGTGTGGGCACCAGTGTACAGCATGCGCTCCCGCGTGGGGATGCGGGTAACTTTTCCAACTACGCCCCTATGTGAGTCCGGACCACTGGCAAAATGTCCTCTCCACAGAGTTTTGAGGGGACGCTCTGAAGTTGTGGGACACCGGAGACTGACCTCAGATGGGGGTACAAGGAGAAAGCGCCTAGTGTGTAAGGCCGCTCATGCCCTAACGCACCCGACCTAGCCACGAGGTGATTCCAGAACCTATGGCGACCTCGACTTTGTGTGGTAGTAGCACAGTTGAGAAAGACCTGGGAACATCTGGGAAAGCAGAGAAGGGACGGGAGGAAACAGAGACATTGTCCCGTATTGTCCAAGATTCTCGGCAGTATCTCCCGATGCAACCTTCAGAAAATCATACCAGTCACCAAAAGGCACCGGGCAAAGCAAGAGTGTTTGCGAATTCACCTTCTCCCGGAGGGCTGGGGGGAGGGGAGCTCAGACACAGGTCCTGTCCAGTGGTACTAAGACCTGGACATCACTAGGTAAGAAGCGGGACCTATTAAACAGCGCGGCGTACTGAAAGGGGTTGAGTGGCCAGAACCCGGCTTCGCCTAGTTGGCTTGCGCGCATCTTCAGGGCCCAGAGCGCACGTTCCAGGTGGTGACCTAGGCGCTCCTCTCCTCCTAGCGCAGGCGTAGGGTACCTCACCGCACGTCGCTTCCTGGAGGCCCCTCCAAAAGAAGTTTAACTTTTCCTAAGGAAAGGTTCGGTCTCACACGAAAAACCCTGTGGCCCCATCTCAAGGAACATTTCAAGGAAAAATTATTTTTACATCACCACCACTCAACTTTGAATTCTAATTTAAAAAATAAAAACGGATTTACGTGTGTTGCTTTAGTATTAAAAACGAATTAATTTTTTTAAATGATGACTTACTTTGGAATTCTTATACTGTTTTATCAATAAAGTCAGTCTGTGTCGACTCATTTCACCACTGTGAAACGTGATTGCTCCTGCGGCAGTTCTGTCAAATGCAGACTCTTTCCCCGTATCTAGCAGCCAAAAACTCTTATTGGAGTAGTGGCTGAGACCGGAGAGGAGTGGGGGGGGGGGTCTGATCAGCCGACTGCTAGAAGCCCCCACCGGAGAAGCTTCAAAGTGAGATTACAAAACGGAGTCAACTACCGGCCCGCGGGTGCCGGCTAAGTTTGGGTTGCTGAGAAACTCCCAGGAGCGCCAAGAAAGCAAGAGTTCACATTCTCTCCCGTAGCAGGGACTCGGGCCGGGCCGGGGAGAAGGGCGACCAGTCCTTGAAGCCCCCTTCGGAAGAAACTATATTAGAAGACACTTGTCCCCAGACCTCTCTTCAACCGTTAAAAGGGCACTGACAGAAAGTTTTGAACCTACCGGCTAGGTGTCCTCCCATCCCCTTTCGCCTTGGGGGAAACCTGTCTCCTTTCTTTCAGTGGACCAAGCAAGCAAACGCCTATCCCGCCAAAGGGGACCAGGCCCGCCTGAGAGACCCTCTGCCCTTGCCCTCCGCAGTCACCTCGGCGCCGCCGCACCACGGATAAAAAAGGAAACGGGTGCGTGTGCACAACTGAGAGGCGCCGGGAACTGGTGGCTGGAAGTTGTGGGGCACGCTTCCTTGGGAGTGCTCTGGTATTACTACCCACGATAGGGTCTGGGGAGATGAAAATACGTCCAATACAGCAAAACTCTGTGGTCAAAATATTGCAAAGAATTTGGAGGGCATTAGCCAATGCACAACTGTTTGTAGCTCAAAGTATTTCATCACTGGGCATGTTCTGGTTCAAAAGATAATTAGATAACTGAATATGAGGAATGACACTCGCCAAACCAATAGATTGTTAACAGAACGTGAATTAAACCTTCTAGTGGCTTTCTTAAATTGTCAGAAAAAAAAACTGTGTCTTGGTTGGACCCCCTGTACACAAATTAGCTGCCCGTAGACTTACAGCCAGTACTTTTAGGAGATAGGATCCCCAAGCCCCCTAGGGATAAAGTCCAGCCTGGTTCAAGAAAGAAGTGCTTAAGGCAAGGTCTGTGCCGTGGGTGTGGCCTGATAGTATTCCTCTGGACCGTGCGTAGCTCTGTGTCAGATTCAGGACCAGTGTTTCAATACACACACACACACACACGCACGCACGCACGCGCGCGCGCGCGCCTCCTAAGCGCCCGCCCTCTGACCAGTTTCAGAAAGCCAAAAGTCCGTGAGAGGGAGGGCTTGGCACCTAGAGAGCCAGAGAACACCAGGCAGTAGACCCGCCGGTCTGTTCCTGTTTTAAATTAAGGCCATTTCTCCAAAAAGCCAGAGTGTTCTGGGCAGTCTATTCACGTGGGACTAGACCGCGAAGATTTTAAAACAGATCCTTTTCTCAGACCTGAGAAGTGTATGGATGACCATGACATTGGAACAATGACCATGTATTTTTGCATTGCTGAAATGGCACTCCATAAATGAAACTCAAGGACCACTGAGGGGCGGAGATGAATAGGAAGTCCTCTTCATAAAGTTAGACCTCTTCCAGAAGAAGTTCCATACACTTCGCTTTGATAATGAAGGGAGATTGTGGGTCTTCCTGAGCTTTAATCCTAGAAAGAAAAACTAAGATGGAAAGAATTCTGGACGACGAGGACCTTTGAAGCGGGAGATGGAGGCAAGTGTGAGCCCGGAGCTGTAATAATACTGTGAAGCAGAAATGATACTAGAAGCGAACTGGGACTCATAACCCAGCGCGGTAGAGTGCGAGAACACGGTCCCCCTTTCGCTCTAAATTCTCCAGAGGCTCACTATCCCGACGCCCCCATTGGCCAAGCCCAGCGGCTTTCTTAAGGGAGAAGCAGCCTTGGGGGAGGTTCTTTCTGGGATTAACTCTCAGGGATTCTGCGATGGAATGTAATTGTCTAGGGGCACCAAAGACACCTGGGAAGAGCGCTAATGGAAAGCCCATTCTGTCCACTTATGAGTTTGGGGCTTTGACTCAAAATAAGATGTGAATATATATAAAGATCAGACCCATTTTTTCTGATATAGTCATTCATAGTATATATATATCCAATTTCCTAGTATGTATATATATATATTGAACATTTGATAACCTATGTAACCGTCCTCCTTTACCCTTCCGTTGCTCAGAGAGAAACTCACCAAGTAAAAACAACTTTAAACTACCACAGGGGACTACTGTCCTTGTCTCTTTTTGCCAACCCACAAAACATTGTTTTGGGGTTGGGGGGGGTGCTGACAGCTCTGTCGTCAGTATACTGTTATGACAATCCATTTCTAAAACAATAACTTTATTGTAAATTTCAGTGACCTAGAGGTCATCTGTAATTAGCCAGGGTCAGCTAATGTGATCATCCCTCCTAGGACACAACTGGACTACCATCTGCCCAAGGATAGGTGGCTGAGACCCAACTCAGCCGGCCCGACTCAGTTCCCTTCCTTCCATGGGAAGTTGGTGCAGGGTGGAAGGTTAGAGCTCCATTTTAAAACTTGACTTAAACCAAATCAGAGCCATGACAAAGATTTGTTTTGCTTGTTTGTTTAAAATCTGTAATAGTTAAAAGGTGGAAACCTTATTCTAAAAGTGCAGATTACACCTCGTCACTACCCACCAAAGCAGGGAAATAATGTAAGAAATGTCTGCAGAACCCAACTGGGAAGGCTGACTCAGGACTCCGAGGGCAGGAACCCTGCGCTCTCCCTCCCACGCTTACACCAGTATGCACAGGAATTGCAAAAGCCAAGATAAAGTACACGACTTTTCAAACCTGCACGGCCTTTCTGAGTCTCAAGCACACCCTTCCTCAAGGCTGTCCACAGAACTTTGAAAGATTCCCAACCTTGGAAAAGTTTAGAAGCTGTTTGGCTTCTAAAGCCTGCCTTTTGAAAGCTATGCTTTCTCAAAACTTACAAGAGTATGATATTCTAAATTCATTCTGATAAATGCAGGTCACCAGACTGGAAAAGTCGGGCTAAAGAAAAATATTACATTGAGTTCTCTAGATAATTAGTTCAATTACACCCTTCCTTTAGTCCCAATGGATTCAGGCTGTCACCCTGAAATTCAGATGTCATGTAAGTGACCTACCCCAAATCAATCTCCACTTTTCCTCTTTCTTATATGTATTGTTCAGCCACTGTGTTTTTCCTGAACCAGAAATAAGACAAAGTTCTGTTCATTTACGTGGTTTATTGTTGTAAACATTAAAATTGCCTTTCTCAAAGAAAGAATTTATCAGAAAAAAAATCAGCGTTTCTAACTGTCATACACCATAGAAAAAAAGGCAGTGACTCATCTCATGTGCCGTACTAGAAATATACAAAGAAAAATACTACAGAATATGGCAATATTAAAATTCTTACTCAAACATAAAATAATATATTAACTGACAATTTTAGACGTAAAAAAAAACAAAAAAAATTCAAAGTGCTCAGTAATTTCCAGGGAGTTATGTATATTATAAGCACTCTGGAAACAGTCAAAAGCTGCTGCATGCAAGTTCTGTTTAGCTTTAGACAACAAAATAATCAAGATATAAACTTTCTTTTATCAACATCAACGGTACATACAACACTTACAAACAAGGAATGTCGGACGGTGTTACAAACACTATGTGTCCCTTTTGTCAGGATTTGCCAATGTATTGATACTTGTGCCCACCTATTATACAATTGAGAAAATGTTTAAGCTCAGATAACTACCAATCTTTATAAAATCTAACAGACTACATAGTGTCTGAAATACTATTTATATAATATAGACATTACTGAAGTAGCAAGTGCCTATAACATCTTCAACCTAGAATCACATGCTTGTCCCTTTTTATGTAGTTATTTTCTTTTTTTTTGCAAACACACTTACTTTTTAGAATTTCCGATATTTATTCATAAATAGGCACAAAATAATTTAAAAAGCCAAACTGCATTGGATAAATTTACAAGCCTCTGCCTTCTTCAACTCATGCCACCCACGCAACATTTAGCTTTACTATATATTACAGCTTTCTTTACAGCAGAAAACTTTGAAAGTCGTGTTAAAGGGAAAAATATGTGGGTACCCTTAAGGGTTCTGTGTGTGTGTGTGTGTGTGTGTGTGTGTGTGTGTGTGTGTGTGTGTGTGTAAAACAGGTGTCTTAACTGCAACAAGCAAGCATGGCCAAACCTTTCTCATCATACATTAGCAATCTTTCTTCTGAACAATAAACTGATTTTGAACTGATAATAAAAAGTTTATACCACTGGATTGTGTGGTGTCCGGTTTCTAAATCCAGGATGCCCCGGAGCCAAAATGCCCTTTCAGGTTCTGCCTGCAAGTTAGGAAATAGCGACAGTGTTTGTTTGTTTTTGTTTGTTTGTTGTTTACTTTAGGGATGGGGGCTAGGGGTCTACAGAAGGGAGATGACATAAACTGGACTCTTTAGCCAGCTCTCTGCCCATGTGACCAGCCCCCTCTGGATGGTTTTTCTTTCCAGGTCTTTGAAGTGCATGGGAGATCTTAGAAAGGTAAGGTGTCCAGGAAAAGTTTGTCAATTATTGCTGGTGGCGGTACCAAGTCTTCCAGTTTTAGGTAGAAAATGCGCTGGAGGCCCTGTGTGCAAAGGGTGCGGAGTTCTGGGAGCTTCCCCAACAGTTTGGACAGATAGTTGGGTCGGTTCAAGCCCCCGTTATTGAAAGTCACATGGTCTTTAAGACAATTTACAATTTTGTTTTGCAGTTCTTCCACTCTCTTAGGTTCCTTGAGCCCGTGTCTCTCTGTAGAAAATGCAATCAGAAACAAAAGAAGAAGGCATAGGGAGTTAGTCAGCTGACAGAATCAGAGAAAATCTGTGATTAGGGAATGCCATGACGGGTCCCACCAGAGAAAGTTCTGAAGGGGAAGTGCCCTGCAGCAGCAGTACTGACCTGTGACCATAGCCAGGGCAGCAATGCAGGAGAAGGCAGAAATGTCGATGTTCATATTCTGCAAGTTGGAGGAGAATTCAACAATGGAATCAATCCATTCCCCAAAGCCACGCACGCATTGCAACCTGTGCAAGACCACCCCATTGCAAAAGATGAGTTTACCCTCCACTGGGTTGGACCTGCAATTAATACCAAAGAGAGAGGGGAGAAAAAGAGAGAGAGAGAAGCTAAACAACTAATTACTTGAAGAGCAATAAATGAGGGATTTAAGAGGCACCTAATTACTGAAGAGTTAATAAAATGTAGACCAGTGGACCTTGAAAGGGTTTAATTTCATAACAATCAAGAACTCCTCTAGCCCACCTCCACTCCATTCACCCAAGGCTTCTGGGCTCACTCTTTCCCTTCCCCACCTTTTTTTTTAAATCTCCCTCCCCCCCCCCCCGCCAGCCCTTTTTTCTCCCTTTCCTTTACTTCCTCATTCCTCTCCAGGCCTCCCTCATTACCTGTACGCTAATCGCAGAACAAATAATTCTAAGAAAGCTGATTCAAAAAGCAGGTCTTGATCAGCTTTGGGCAGGTCAGCAAAGCCAGGGATCTTCTCTGCCCAACCTCTGATGATCTCCATAGAGCCGGTCAGGAGATCGTAGAATTGCTGTATATGTTGGGTGTCATCTCCACTCATCTGATAGTCAGGGTTTGCCTGGAACTGGAATTTCATTTTAAAAAGCACTTAATGAGGTTCTCTAAAATATATAACCCGTGAAATTGCTAACCCCGTTTCTAGTAGGGGAGCCAGGTTTTTATAACAATTAAACCTCTCTCTGACCAGTAAGGAAATTAGATGTTCCGGGGCAATTAATTCAATTAGGGACGGTGCTATGAGGTCGCCGCTTTAAATATGTAAATTACCATTTCCATACAGACTAAATACAGTGCCATCCAGCCCTGGGAAACGTTCAGTCTTATCTCCACAAAACAATTGACACGGTAGTATTCATGCTAATCCCAGAGTGGGTCTTGAGCGGAGGCGCCCTTTGCAAAGCTTAATAATATTGCAGTCGCTCCTAGGTTTGCCCACGCTTCCTCCAACCAAAACCTGCACATTTTCACAACTGGAGTAAAATAGGAATGGTCCCACTTGATTCCTGACCCCGAGACCGCCCACCTCCCCGTGTCATTCCTTCCACCCTCTTTTCATTCCCTGGTCCCAAGCAAATCCTAGTCTTCACTGGGGGCGGGGCAGGGGGCATCCCTGTAACTTCGCTTAAAGTAGATACGGGAAGGAAGGTTAGGCAGAGTTTCAGTCTGGGCCTTTCAGAGCTCAGGACTGTCGGGCTATGGAGGTTCGCAGAGATTCAAGCCCTCTGGCCTGTTCTCAGATCTATACTTCAGCTTCTTCACCTCACTGTCTCGCTCCCGGAACCCTGCCGAGAGCTTTGAAGCATATATTCTGGTTTGCCTCCTTTACCTTTGAGTCTGGGGCCTTAAATCGAGTATAGGGAGAGGGTCCTGCCCATCTGTTGGTTTGTACACACGATAACCCCCATTAGCTTCTTACCCTGGAATAGTCCAGGCTGGTCATAGCCGGATTGGAGTCGACGTGGGCTCTGACGAGGGCACTGATCAGACTCACCGGAGGTGAGGGGGGAGAGGGATCCTGTGGGCTCTTCGGCTTCGAGGGTAAACGACCTCTCCGGCCTTTTAAACTGTCCGTACGAACCACTGTAAAGGAATAGCCGGGTTAACGCCGGTCCCTTGAGCCCAGACTCAGCTGTCTCACAGGCTCTTCCCGGAGGCCGCATTGGGAGCCAGACCTAGTGGGCCAGGGCTCCTCTAGTTTGTAAAGACTTTAGTGATGAGTAGCATTAAATTTATATATTAAAAAAAAAGGAGGGGGAGTATTTTATACCTTCTTCCAACTGGGACGAAGACCAGGAGGGCCCTGTGACTTTCTTTAAAGAAGGCTGGGCCATTAGGCAGTGTTATCCTGGAGTGGGGGGGGGGGGGACAGGGACCAGGGTCCACAAGCAGCTGGTGGTCTTTCAAGGGCACCGAACGAACGAGAGATCAGCACCCTGCCCCGACCTACCTTCTTTAACCATCCCAACAGCCAGGCACTTCTGAAATCGACAGTATTGACAACGATTTCGGCGGCGCTTGTCCACTGGGCAGTTCTTATTTGCTAAACACACGTATTTCGCGTTTTTTTGCACCGTGCGCTGCAGAGGGAGAGAATGTAGGCCAAAAATTATTTTTTTAATTAAAAGTCCACTAAACTAGAGACATTTTTTAATGGCTTGGATCTGCCTTCCTTCCCTACAAATACAAACACTACTCCTTTAAAAAAAATTGTCTTATTCTTTTCTTCCTATTTCCTTTCCTTTTCCTCCCCCAGGGCATTTACCAGAAGAAAATTGATAGCGTTAACATTTGAGCTAACCTTGCCGCTCCTTGCTGTGTTTTATATGCCAGGAGAAGGAGCAGGAGACGCTCAGTAAATACAAATCCGTGCGCATTCATATTATTTACATTCCTTGGAGACCTTCTCTATTTAAAATGATAAGATTATTCAATCAGGATGGCGAAATAAAGAGATCACTTAATTTGACCATAGGGAATTCTGTTCCACTTGGTTAGCTCAGACACGGTTCTCTGTCCTAACCAATTTCAATCTGAACGACGAAGACAGAGCCTAACACATGCAAATAGCCCTGTTTCAACTCTGGCTCCTGCAATTTCGGGCGGGAGCCCGCCAGGGCGGCAGGTTGCTGAGGGGCGAGGGGGGCGGGGTGAAACCTTGACTCTCCCAGTCTTGCTTATTTCTTTCCTCAGACAACCCGAAGCCCCTTCTGCAGCCCGTGGAATAGCTTCAAGGAACTAGGGCTGTGCTGACTACCGGAAAGGGAGAGCACACTCCTGGGTCTCAGGTACAAGGTCGTCGCTACCTGCCACCTCCGCCCAGTCTTGCTCACCTTAAAGAAACCTTTGCAGCCCTCACAAGTGCGAACACCGTAGTGCTGACAGGCTGCGTTGTCGCCGCAGACGGCGCACAGACCCTCGTTGGAGGGAGAGCCCCGGGACGGTGGCGAGGGCACCTGTGAGTCAAGCAACTGTGACGCGTGGCCGATCTGCAGGCCCGGGAAGCCCATGGATGCCGGCTTGCGAATGGGGTTGGGCACGGCGAAGGTCTGCCCATCCACTACGTGGTGGCTGCCCGCGGGCTCCGGGTTCATGGGGACATGCAGAGGCCCGTCGAAGCGCATCTGGCAGCTAGACACAGGAGTGCCCGGGGGCGACTGCTTAAAGGAGAAGAGTGAAAGACGGGAGACAGGTGTCTTCCTCTGCTCGATCATGTGCGTGGTGGCCACGTAGTTCTGGTGGAAGTTGTGAAGAGACCCCGGGTCGTCCCACATCGGGCTATGCTGCACCTGGAAGCCCGGAGTGCTGGGTGTCGGGGGCGAGGAGGGCTTGTAGTAAACCGACCCGGAATGTGGCATCATCTCCTCGGACTGAGGGGGCAGGTGGCTGTGCTGCTGGTAGTTGTGCATCTGAATGTCTTCCACCTTAATGGAGGACTGCTGTCCGGACAGGGGCATTTGGTACAAGCAAGGTGGCTTGACGTCGTAGCCTGTGCTGTAGTTGTCCATAAAGGTACTGAAGCTGGGGAGAGAAGTGGTGGCAGTGATTTCAGTGTTGGTGAGGTCCATGCTAAACTTGACAAACTCTGGAGTTAAGAAATCGGAGCTGTATTCTCCCGAAGAGTGGTAACTGTAGCTCTGAGAAGCGGGGCTGGCTCCTTGAGGCGAGGACCCATACTGCGCCTGAACACAAGGCATGGCTGGAAATGAAACAGGGTGATACACACTCAGCCTGGTCAACGGAACACTTTCTTCCGGGCTCAGGTACACCTGGAGCTACACCGGCAGCCCGCGGCGTCAGAGAGAGGGTAGGGGTGCGAGGGGAAGGGCAGGAGAGGTCAGAGCAGCCACGAAGAAGGGACAGCACTGATCCCCAAACGACCCAGAGCTGGAAAGCTGTCGAGGGTCTACACTCCCGGCTAGTTCCAAATGCTCCCCCACTCCAACCCCTTCCCACAGCCAATCTGAGGAGCCTCTA
Organism: Ondatra zibethicus; assembly: GCA_004026605.1. Lineage (NCBI taxonomy): Eukaryota > Metazoa > Chordata > Mammalia > Rodentia > Cricetidae > Ondatra > Ondatra zibethicus. Next base: position 58,244 of record PVIU01003627.1, read on the forward strand.
TGCTGAGCTCAGTGTCGCCAGGATTTCTAGAACCCACGGTCTAGAAATGAAGTTGAACTGCACAATGAGAAAGCTGTTCTTCTCTGTGACCAGAAGGCACAGAGCTGGCCTGAGAAGATCCCGTTGTCCTGTCTAGATATGGGGGAACTCGGGAAAGGTGATGAAAGAAAAAGCTCACTAACCTTCAGCCGAGTTATTGGAGTTTTCGAGGAAATTAAAGGTGGACAGTGTCGTAATTCAACGAAGGACAAAGTTTCCAAGATTTTTAAAAAAGCAATTGGGAATCCAGCCCGTCAGATCTCCCTGAAATACAGACACAGGAAGTTTGAGGATGTTTTCCCACCGAGATTTGGCTGGGCAGAGGCGACTCACAGGCAGGCCCTTCAGTGCCTCCTTGGGAATGAGTGTGAAGACTTTACCAAACAGCAACTTAAATGAACGTGCAAAGACTGGGCTAAACAACAGATAATGCCACTCATTTCCCAGTGAAAATCCCTGCAGAGAAAGCTTCCTAGAAGCAAGTCATCCCATGAGCCTACTTGATACTTAACAATGTAATGAATTGGCCCCTTTGCCATAGACGGAAGCATCATTTTCATCCTACTTTATTTCAAACCTGACTAAGAAGACTAAGCTACAGAGAAAGCACAGCATCAAAGCCTTCTCTTAAATATTTTTTCTTGTAGTCAAACGGACTTTTCTCTTAGAAGGGAAAAGAAAGTTAGTAGAATTCAAGAAAATACAATTAAAAACAACAGAGACCCTACCCTTAGAAAATGTTAACAAGGCCTGGACAACCAAGAAGCCAATATGGGTGCAAGTGTATGCTTTTGTAATTGCTTTTGACCCAGCACTGGGGTTTGGGGTACAAGTGAATTGGTGTTCCTCCAGAGAACTGGATTTTCAACACCTTTAATAGCCCAGAGGTGATGAGAGAGACCTCTACTTTACCAGAAGTATCTTGGGTCAACTGCAGAAGGAAGGGAATATTACGTATATAATATTGGCACCAAAGTTAGAAGCACAGCAAGCTAAACATCTTCTCCACAATGTTTTCCATGGGCTGCCTACTTGCTGGGACAAGGCATTCTTGTGTCCTAACAATTTTCAGACGTTCCCACTTGGCAAGGCACTCTAGAGCATAGACAGACTTGTTAATAACGATAAAGAAACCCAACACCCGCTCCTTCTGTTCCCTCTCTCCCTTCTTCCATAATCTTGCTTCAAGGAGTGGCGAAGGTTAGCCAGAAAAAAACAGAAAGAAGACTCTCTTGCTTCCACCCCCCCCCCCGCCCCGCCACCCGCCGCCGCCCTTGGAAATATGTCTGTGCTGGATATTAACCCTAGACGTGTCGCGGTTTCATAGCTGCACTCTACCTCACGCACACACTCTGCCACATTACCCAAGGACAGCATTTATCAAAACCAGAAATTTCAGGCAACTTAGCAACAGGACACTCTACAGACACCACCCTTACACGACGGTACCGGGGAAACATCCGCACGCGGGCGAGCTGAGCGACACTGTTCCCAAGCAACGCAGAAACTT
>PVIU01003627.1:59892-141478 GCA_004026605.1 Ondatra zibethicus
CCCCCCCACGCTACACAGACCAAGTTCCAGCAAAGGCTCGGCGGAGCCGCGCGCGCCCACTCGCCATCCCCCCCAGCCCTTTCGCACTCCACGTCTCTGGCGCCCACTTGCAGAGAACCTGTCCCCGGTCCGCGGAGACCCGGAGAACGCGAGACCACCGGCGGCAGCGCCGCACCTACTCACTTCTCTGCTCTCTTCATTCATTCAACTCCGCCGAAGTGCAGTTCCCTCCGGGAGCCGGGGCTCCGGGATCCGCGGGAGCGCTGCGGGAGCCGGGCGCGGGAAGTCACACGCCGCCAGCCCGGCGGGAGAAGAGGCAGGCAGCCGGCGGGGCAGGCGAAGAGGGACGCGGAGCTGTGCTGAGCCGCGGGGCGGACTGGCCCTGGCCGCCAATGTGCCTTTGTTTATGTGGCTCGGTCTGCCGCTGCCAACATGCACCTAAAGTCTGCGCGCGTCAGCGCGCGTCAGCGGCCCGCGGTCCAATCGCCGAGCCGCCGCGCTCCCCGGACTCCTGGCCCGCGCTCGCTTTGGTATATTTCCGACCTGACGTCACGACTGGGGCTGATTTTAAGGTGGGAACGGTTCTGCGTTCACCTTGGTAGCCCACTTGGGTGGTTTCTTATTTTTTTTTTTTCCGAAAGAAGTGTGACTTCTGCAACCCAAGTCCGTGAAACCCGCGGTGAAGCTACGCTTCACCTGCCCCCAGGCCCTGAGTCCTCACACGTGGGGAGGATGCAACAAAAGCTTGAATGGAACAGAACGCTGGCGTGGGCCAGGTAGCTGGCACCTGGGCCGCACGGGCAGACGTGTGCCTTGCTGCTTCCCAACATCACCCCCACACAGTCCTTAGCGGAAGTGCAGACAAATGTCCCGTGACTCGTAGCTCTCCAGGGGCTTGGACGATAGATGGACTCTCATTAGTCCGTGCATCCGCTTCTCCCTTTTTCTAGCTCAGTCTTCCACCCTCCTTCTAGAGATAAGGGGGATAGGGCCCACTTTTCTTTCCCCCCTCTTTCCTGAAACTAAAAATCTTTAATACTTAAAGGAGTGTGGAAGAGGAGAGAGTAGACATTGAGCCAGGCCTCCTAGGACCCCACAAGTAGGAGCGAACTGCTGCCTGCTTTTCTTTTGCAGACAATGCACCAGAGTCGGGCAACAGGTGCGCCTCCTGCAGAAACGTGATCTGATTTATCCCTTCGGTCAGCTCTTAACAGCGTTGACTTTTCGCTGTGCCCACCAAGCCTGTCTTGTCCCGCTCACAGGTTTCTGAAACACAAGGGCTGTGGTACCCGAAACCATGAAGAAAGCATGGTGGGAAAAGCGGCAAAGGGAGTGGAGCTCGAGGCGGTGGTGGGCCGTGCGGCGTCTCGGAAAAACGGAAAGTGTGTGCCCATTGCCTCAGCCCAGGGTCCGTGGGCTGTGGGAGCGTGTCCTACCACCGCGGTCCTCGGAGTCGCCTTCCGTTGTGCTCTTCAAGACCATCCGCCCGCCAAGCGCGTGGATCTTTCTAGCAAAGGAATCGCCGCTCCTCCGGAGGGCGAGCCTTACTCCCAGCACCCCAGCTTCGCTGGGCGGCAGACTTCCTAGGGTTTTCCCCGAGACCAGGAAGGGACTGGGGCCGAGGGAGGGCGACTTTGGAGGGTCCCCTTCTCCGCCCAGGACAGCGCTCCTCCTCCCCTCCTCCCGAGCGCTGGCTCGCTCCCAAGCTACTGGTGGAGGGGGGTCTGTGCGAAGTGCAACTCGGCCCCCTCTCGGTGATCCTGGCACTGGCGGAGAGCACCGCGGAACTCTCAGGATTGTGGGGTTGCTCATTCCTAGCCTGCACCTCCGCCTTTGCCGGCTCTGTGCTGTGCGAGCCTGCGGCTACAGAGGCGTTGCCATCGGGTGCCCCGCGGCTGCCAGTACAAGCCGCGGGCTCCGCTGTGCAGCAGCCTCGGGGAAACCTACGTGACCACCTTAAGTTTCCCCCAGATGTTGTGGCTGCCTCTCCAGCTGCTGCCGCTACGGCTCAGCGGTGCCCTAGTGGGCGCGAGAAAAAGAAATAGGATAAAATAAAACCAGGAAGTGGGGGGAGGGCGAAAGAGGGGGCAGGGTGAAAAACAGCTTATTAGTGTGAGCTCGGCAGCGTCAGCGCCCCGTGGGCAGAAGTGATTCCACGCGAACGAAAGGGAAAAAGTGAGAGTTTGGAGAGCAATGGAGAAGGAAGGGGGTGGGGGTGGCGGTGACGCAGGGGCGCAGGCATTGACGCACCGGCCAGGCTGGGCCCAAAATAGCAGCAACTCCAGCTCACAGGCGCCCTCCCGGGTTCCCTTCCCCTTCCGCGAGGGAGCAGGGTGCGGTCAGGGGGAGCTTTCCTTGATCCACGCGGTGGGCCAGGTTCCCGGCAGCTATTTTCAGACAGTCGGACACCCAAGCTTAGCTACACTGGGGTGGAAGTTATTATTTTTTAATACAGTTCCAGGAGAGCGAGTACCAAGAGAAGTTTAAGATCGTAACCACAGCCCTCCCTACACAAAAGTGGCTAAGTAAACGTGTTGCTTTCCACACACTCCTCTCCCTCAGTCATTAAAAACATTCAGTTTGGGTTGAGTTGAGTCTGGGGACATCTTGAAAAAATGCCCTCCCAGAGAGTAAAGGGGGGCTGGAGTTTTTTGTATTGAGCACTTACGGAACAAGCACAGCAACATGCGACTCATAGTTCTCTGATAAGAGCCTTTGCTTAAGTCTTGAGATACCCAAGATCAAAAGGCAGCGGTCATAGCAATTTAATAAAGTAATACGTGAGACTAGAGTAGTGATAACATGTAAATGAAAGTGAAGACTTCTTTTCCATCCGTGTGAGTTGTCCCTCTCTTCAAATTCATGTTCAGCTTTCTGAAATGTTACTCTTACTTAGGTAAGACTCATAAACTCGCTTATACTAATTCTTGACTGAGACTATTCTAGGCTTGGAGTCTGGGGCCGGACTCGCACGTGCTCCAGGTGGTAAGGATCCAGTGCACAGATCGGAAAGTATAAAAGGGCCTTGCTCAAAACCTCAGACCGCTGTTTTTCCCCACTTGACTCTGAAGGGGCAAAACTGCAGGAGCCAGGACGAGGTCTGCAATTGACTGATCTTGTCAGTAGGGGGCCTGACTCCACAATGTTCGAGAGACTCTCACACAAGCACAGGCACGCTCGCTCACACACACACACACACACACACACACACATTTAGCTATTTACTACTTAGGCTAACTAAGCCCCAGGAGAAAATTCTGCAGGCCCAAATGTTCATATTGTTTGGAATTCATAAACAACGACTCTTTTTTTTTCTATTTTGTCCAAAACGGAAACAGTTCAACACATGGAATTTGATTCACAATGGATTTTCTTTATTTCCTCCTGCCCATGTTTAACTCACTGTTAGGTCACAGAGGAAAAAAACCAAAATGGCAATAAAATCTCTCATTTTATCTCAAAGCAGTTCAAATTGGCATATAGTTTGGAAAAATGAAAGCATGTTTTAAAATCCTATGATTACATGTTTAAATAAATTACAGTTTAGAAGAGAATTCCTGTGGGTATATTTGCTAGTACATAAGAGAATGCTTTTGTGCACAGAGGTTTAATTACACATATAATGGAATCAAAATGTAGAATTGAACAACCTTTCAGAAAATGTTAAAACGATGCTTTAGGCTAAAAGGAACTGAAATTCTGCATTTATATGGCTGCAACCCTTCTGCATTCTTACACATAAATATTTCAAATAAAGTATTTTATAACTCAATTAAAATGACAATGTTTTTTTCTGGATCCAGAGTCTGAAGTAACTTTAAATTATTGCCATGTCTAAATGTGTAAGGTTTCTCCACAATAAAGGTCTATTTTCTTAATAATTTAAGATAATGGAAGCAAAAAATTGGTGCTATCCATAGTAGCTCCACCTTATATAAACTATAAGTTGTTATTACTAAATATAATGATGTGACCTCAGAAAGCATTGGTGAAGGTGTTATTATATTACCTTTTATGATATTAACACATACTAAGCAGAATATATTTGTGTGTAGAAAAAATATTTTCATTGAAAATCAGTATAAATGCATATAAATTCACATCTAAACCTAAGTATTTTATTTTATGCATGGCTAAGCAGATTATACTTAATAAAACTGAGCTTTTGGTATAATTTAGAGAGCAAACATAAATGTAATCCCATAGGATTTTCTATTTTAATGCATGGGAAGAGGCCTCTGGGGACTGATTTCCGTATTCTCCCCAAATGAATTCAAAGACCTCACAAGACAGATGCAATGAAACAGACATACCTGCTATGCTGCCAGAGTTGAGGCAACTTTAAGGTATTTCTTTAAGGTATTGTAGGCGTTGAAACTTAGAAGCATTCAAGTGAAATGTATTTTACATTATGTTTGAACAAACTTCCATTCACAGCCTTTATTACTATTTGGTAGGCAGTCTTACAATAGGGACAGAAGAAAATTTCACCTTAGACCGTCTGTTTCTCAGAAGAAAGAAAATAGCATTGAAGATATTTTATTGTTTTGCTTTTGCCATTTCATTTGCATTCATGGGCTATCAATCAGCCACACTGCGCCTTTCCTGTGGAATACTTAGAGGAGTCCATCGCTTCTTTGATATTCACATTCTGGATAGAAGCAGCTTTTATTCAGTTTTACTCAGCCTGTTTTTCAGCAAAGACCATTGATTTTTTTAAATGTCTTACTTTAATTCAGAACTCAATTCTAGAAAATGTGTAAAGATGCGCAGAAGTAAACAGCATTTTTATTCTAGAAGCTTCTACTTATAAATTAAAATCATAAAACTGAACATATGGTAAAACCTCATGCCACTCAAAAACTATTTTACATAATAAAAATCTTTGTTTTTTTTCCTTAATACTTGGCTTGCAATGATCTTCTAATACTGCTTTTATACTAACGACTTAACATTTCCTTATGAAAAATTTCTCTTCTACTAGAAAGAATGATTGTTTTGTTTTAGAATTTATTTGCTTATTTCAGTATGCATGAAAGACATTAAAACGTACAATGCCCTAAAACACATTTAAAAATCCTAAGAATAAAGTTATATGCTAATATAAAAGACACCTGAAATACTAACAAGAGCCAATGACATTAGTTATTCTAACAGAACTAAACAACATTTCTTTAAACAGGTAAAATATATACACTTTGCAAAAGTTTTATGTAAGTCACAGGTGACACTTTTTAGTTTTGTTTTACACTTAGTGATATAATAACCATATTTTACTTTTTACTTCAAGCTAATTGGTAGAGAACTTCTTAATTTAATAAAAAGGAAAATAAAGTATTGATATATTCAGACAAAGACATATATGCCCTTTTCCTCATCATAATTCTCAATTATCAAGCTTACAGTTAGAACACTACAAAAGTAACTTATTGCAAGGACCCTTATAGTGATAAGTAATAAATCTAATTACCATATCCTTTGAATAGATGTAATATAAATTTCATTGCTCACTTAAAAGTTCCAAAGTTAACAGCATAAACTTGAAGTTGAGTAATTAAGTAATCCTTATATAGACACTTATTAAAGTATTTATACATATTATCTTAAATCTACATCTATCATTTTGCCAATTAAAATTAGGACTTTAATTGCAATTAAGTAATTTAATTGCCAATTGAACAGCAAAATTGCTAAGTGACTAATTTTAATGCCTATTTTAATTACCAATCATGACTGGGGAGGGAGCTAATCAAGTTACATCAAGCAGTACCAGAGTAATGATGTGGAAAAAAATGGAGAACAAACATTCAAGGCTACATGCTTTAAAAAAAGAAACATAAATTAAATAAATGCAAACACAATCTTATAAATGTATAAAAATACTGTATTTCAATATCTGAATACAGAACATGAAAGAGAACAAGATTAATTAAAGAGCTCCTGTCAATCTTCAGTCAAAGTAAGGGCAACCCAAGTCAGTTTTTTATGTGGTATTTATATGCCACTCATGCCAACCCATATAAAAACAAAGCTGCATGTCGGTCAGAATAAGAGACTGCTCTGCTTGGCTGGGGAAATATTACAGACTGACACTTAATTATTTTTTTAGTGAAATGCTCACAAAAGAGAGAAACAAGTTTCCAATGCAACAACATGAGTTTTGAATTTGAAAAATGGATTCAACTGCAATGGGTTCACACTCTTTCCTGGTGACTCACACCCCCACTTAGCTGAATGAAGAGCTCCACTAGAAGTCTAATGCTTATTCATAGCTGGTTCCATGCCACCCTGAGGAAATCATAAACATGGAGTGCTTAAAGATCACAAATTTATTTGTGAGCAAAAAGGGGGGAAAGGGAAGCAGGTAGAATCATATCATAATTAAAAATCACTTGGTATGGGGGATACACCTAGTTGTAAGTCCTTTTTTTGTTGCTCAATTAGAATAAACATGTCAGCTCAAGATAAAGGCCCTATGCCTACGGGCAACAGAAACACAGGAATATCTTCTTGGCCAACACAAGCATATTTTCAAAAGTTTTCCTGTCTAAAGAAATTCTCAGATTAACAACATGGAAGGGCAACACTGAAAAAAGCAATTTAAGATTGAGGACAAAAAATAGACAGTGATTTCTTAGTACAATAGCAATTATAGTACTTTCTAGTTCTGGTGTTCTCCTTGGCAGCCAGCCACATTGTTTAGAGTAGCAGTTCACATCTATCAGCTGTTTACTTAAAAGTGAAATGATTCTGTAAGATACATATCTTAAGTTTGTTACCATGTCAACCTACAAAAAGATGTATAGTTTGTACCTGCAAAGGTGCCTGAAAGCATTCATGAAGGGTACACAGGAAGATACAATTGGGAGGAGAGGGAGCAAATAGCGCTGCTTGAGATTTTGCTTGAACTCTGAAAGGAAGCGCAGCAGGCCTTTTGGCCTGGATTTGAAGGAGGAACACTTTAATAACCACAGGGCTCGACAAATGATTGCAGTATCTGCCCATGACAATAACAGCTTTATAAGGCAGGTTCTGTGTGACTGATTAAAGGGCAGTCACTGCCAATTAACAGGTCATGAAGACCGAGTCATTATTGACAGGCGTGCTACTGATCTGAGTTTAAACTCATAGAGTGCTGGTGAGGCAGAGCACACTAAAAATCTCAGCTATTAAGTGGTTACAAAAACAGCCCAGGCAAAGAAACTTGCCATAAGCTAGTCATATCCTAATTTGTTCTGCATAAGATGTTCTGCTATATAGCTATGCAAGACATTAGGTATAATAATCAGAATGTCTGAACTAACTCAAGCACTAGTTAACAAACCATCAGCCATTACAAGGTGTGTGTGGGGGGAGGGGTGTCATCTTGTCCTTTCAAAATGATCCTAAAAGGACATGATGTATAAACTTTTAAAATGTGACACTTTCTGAAAAGTATAAAATTAAAAGTAAATACATTTTTAGACCATTCTTGGCCATTTATGTGTTTTGCTGGTCTATAAGCTCACATAAACTGCTTTTTACATATTGTTGAATGGAAAAAAAACCTAGATATATTATGTAACTAGCTTTAAGATAGACTTTCATATATAAAAGTAAACCTGAAATTAAAATTTGAATGATATTTTAATTTGTACCCTTAGGTCTTTGCTTATCTTTCACCGTGATCTGTATTTATGAATCAACAATATGGACTGTGGTTAAAAACACAGCCATGCTCATAAACCAAGCTTAAAGGCAGTTACAATATTTTATTAGCCACATGGAGATTTAAAAATCTAATATGAAATATTACCAAGCCATTCCAGTAGGATCTAAGGGATGACTTCAGTATGTAGATACTAACAGCTTGGAAGAAAAAAAAAGTCATTATCTCCACAATCATGACTTGGATTAAGACACAGAGAAAGGGAACTGGGTGCAGGAACTGGTTTGCAGGAAAAGTTCTATTTAGGCTTCTGACAGTTCATTATTTCTTAGAACTTTTTTTCTTAAGAGTTAAAGTAGGACTTTGTTTTAGGTGGAGAATTTCAAATAAGTACCTAGATTTAGGAGTTATACTGAAACCATGTTTCTCGGAGCCGGTTGATTTTTCTGGCTTTAAAGTGTGATGCTCTTGAAGAATGCTAACTGTAACTAACTCCGGAAGTTGTATTCAACCTCTCCACATCTCACCTATTAGGTAGAGTGTCAATTTCCAATACCAGTTTGGTTAAACCTTATCAGTTTTCCATGTCTAGAGGTGGAAGAAGGTGGAGAGAGAAAGGAAATGCAGAAACAGATTTTACAGCCAGAATGATGTGACCAGGCCCCTCAAACTATCAATAGTTGATATAGAATTTGAAATGTAGTTCTGTAACTCAATTTATACTACAGCAATTGGGCGATGCTATCTTCCTGCTGTTATCATCAGGTCAAGGGATATAAATTGTACCAGGTAATTCATTTTGCTGTTCAGAGAGTCATTAGGTTCCTCACAGAATATATATGATTGATATCCCTGGAGGTGAAAGGCTAAAGGAACCATATGGCAACATGTTGCATTCCGTATGCTATCTGCCCATCCGTGCTTAAGCTGCCATTAGCAACATCTGTACCTTACAGAAATCCAGCTGCGCCGAGGAAGGATGACAGAATTGTACTTGGGGGGTGGAAATCTAGTTTAGCGCCATTAACTTGAGACTTAAGAGTCTATCTACTAGGACGAATGGAAGCTTTCACAATTAGACGAGACGACACAAATGCTTTATTAAAGTTTAATTTTGAACTCCCAATTAGCGAAAGTGCGTTACAAATAGATTGCAATTTCCTAGAAGGCACAGCAAGTTCTCAGCCAGCCTGCCTGCCTGCCACGTGCGAGGGGGGCTGCAGAGCAGCCGGAAGGGCAGGGCTCAGGGTTGGCCTCCGCGGCCCACAAGTCCCTAAAAGTCCCTGGCAGAGTGACAGTGAGGGCTTGAGCGGGCCAGGATGGGATCCCGCGGGTGGGGGTCCCGGGCGTCGCTAAGGGGGAGACGAGGGGAAGGAGTGGCTGGGGAGGGGCTAGGGAGGCGGGCGACGTGGTGGCCCTGTCGCGCCGGCCTCTCGGGAGGAGCCTGTTGTGGCTGGTCACACCGAAGTTTCTCTCCCGCTCTGGCGCTCCACACCCACCTCGGATTCCTGCACCGGCGCGGGACACGGCGGGGACAGGAGTCCGGGAAGGGCTGGCCCCGGCCCTCCCCGAGCCCCCAGCCCGGTCCAGGAAACGTTACCTGCCCGGCGCTCCCGGCCCCAGGTCGCCGCGTCCCCGGGCGCAGAGTGGTCGCGCAGGCGGCTCCAGCTCCTCGAGCAGTCCGGGCGCGCAGCGAGGAGCGCCAACCGCCGAGCGTTGTCCCGGGGCCGAGGTCCGCCACCCCCGCGGGGACGCGGAGCCGGGGGGCGGGGGCCGGAGAGCGGCCAGGAAGGCGCGCGCTCCGGCCCATTGTCGCCGCCCGCCCGCTCGCTCGCCCGCCCGCCCGCGCGCACCCCGCGCCCTCGGTCCCGCGGCCAAGCGCGTCAGCGGCCCCGTCAGCCGGGCCGGGCTCCGTGACGCGCGCAGCCAGCGCTATAAATAACCCGCAGCCCGCCCCGGGCGCCCCGCCAGTGACGCCGGACCCGCGGGGAGGAGCGGTCGGGGAAACAATGACCCGCTGCACCCGGCAGCCAAGCTGCTAGCCCGGCCCTCCGCGCTCCCCCGCCTGGCCGAGGGGCCGCCCCAACCTCCGGCGACCGCGCGCCAACCTGGACGCCCTGTGCTCAAAACTCATCACCAAGTTCCTCTCAAGTTGCTTTAAAGCGTCTGGACGCTTCTCCGCCCCAACTCCCCCCTCCACTACAGGTCCCGGTTGGTTTGGGGGGTAGTAAATTGTCAACAAAAAACCAAAATAAAGAACTTGACTTCTTAAACGTCTGTGAGCGGGGCGGGGGGGCATGATACAATTAAGCGATTGTACCCAGGGCTCGGAAGAAGCAGCGAGGCCTGTTTCCCAGGACTCACCATCTCAGCCACGGTGTCCTTTGCATCTTTGTGGCCTTCCTGGTGGCACCGGCTGTTGTGATCTTCCAAGTCTGTAGTCTTATGGCAGTTGGGAGTCCAGTCAAGGCTGATATTTAACGGGACTTTCTCTGTAGGTAAAAATTTCTGCAGAAATTTCCATTGCCATCTTCTTCAGGCATTTCTGTCACAACATTCCCTGACACGTCTTATTCATTAAGGTTCTCATATACACATGAAGATCAGCTTCTCTGCTGGAATTATCAATTATCAGTCGATGAAGACTGTACTCTTTATTATTACATTAATATTGATTGCGTGTGTGTGTGTGTGTGTGTGTGTGTGTGCAAATACGTGCCATGGCACCCGTGTGAAGGTCAGAAGGTAACTTCTTGGTGTCATTTTCTTCCACCATGTTGATCCCATGTATCCAATCTTTGTGGTCAACCTTTGCTGGCTGAGCCATCTGTTGGCCTCAAAGATATTATTTTTTCTGAACCAAATGCCTCGGACATTTGAACTCTGTTTTCTGGGGTGCTGCTATACAGAAGACTGGCAGATCTAAGCAGGGTTGTGAAGTGACGAGCCATGCACAATGCCTTACAAGGGCTGAAGACATGATTCTTAGTCCAAAACCAAGGCGCTGTGCTGGAAGTTAGAAGAGCAGAAAAACTGAGTATTATGTCTTCACTGTATCTTTCTGCATCATTTTTTGTTGTATGTTTTTTACAAAAAGAATATATTAGTACTACTTGAACAAAGGAATGGAGTATATACCACTGCTATTCTTTAAGATGACAAAGCGGCAGCCACTGTTGTTTCATTTGCCTTTGTTCCAGCAGACGTGTTTGCTGTCTAAAGACATCAGAGGCCCTCTCTAACACTGCTTTCCCATAAGAGAAATGATCTGATTTTGCATTACAACATATACTAGGACCATTTCCTCCTAGTGTACTTTGTCCCCATCTCTGACTTTTTTTCACCTGAAAGATAATAAATTCTCTAGCAAACAGCTAACACCCCAGCCGTGTTCTTACTGACCTTCATAGACAGTCAGAAAGAATGTGCCTTATCCTCCTGTCTTCAGGTTGGTGGGGGAAAAAAAAACTAAGAAAACATAAAAGGAGAAGAAACAAGTTTGGAGCCAAAACATTTGCTTCACATAGACACCATCAAAGTGTGATCACAGCTAAAAGTTAACCACTATTTCTTCCAGTTACGCACATCTGCCTCTCTTTCCTATCAAACCGCTCCTCTCTTCCTTAACTCTGCTTTAAGGTTCTGCTGCTGCTCCTTGGAGGTGTTTTTCTTTAGCCACCGTTTTCCTGAAACATCCAGCTACTTGCGCAGTTTTGAGTAAACCACCTTTACTTCTTTCCCCTTTTAGTGTGATCTTTTCTGATCATGATCATTGTCCTTATACTTTTTTTTAATGTTTACATGTCTTGATTTAATTGTCTTGTGTGTTCAGGTGTGGGGGGTGAGGGGACACATGGTTGGCTGAATGGCCTTCTCATGAAGTGTGGAGGTTAAAGGGAATCAGTTCTCGCCTTCCACCTGCTGGATTTGGGGGGGGTCCAAGTCTAGCCCGCGGGCTTGACAGCAAGTGCCTTTACCCTCTGAGCCATTTCACTGACCCTGCCCTTCAGTTTCTAATCTAATGAAAACTAGCACAATCTGACTAAATATTAAATGTGCCCAAATTTATCAGTGGTCGGGGATGTGTTATGATTTGTACCTGCAATGTCCCACAGTAGTTCATGTGTTGAAAACTTGATCTCTGATGCACGTATATTTGGAGATGGTGTCTTTGGGATATGATTGGATCATGACTGCACTGACTTGTGGGTTTATAATTTGATGGGCTACTGAAAGGTGATGGAAATAGAACGTAGGACCTTGTTGAAGAAAGTGGGTCCTTGGATATATGCCCTGGGGACTATATTGTACATGAAAACTGTTATTAGAGAAATTACTGTGCACATTTGCCTTATCAGTTTGTTAATCCTGACCCCCTTCCACTCTGTCTTTGCTCTCTAGGTACCAGAAGACAAGCATCCTCTTCTGCCACAAACTTTCCATGCCAGGACATTCTGTCTCCTCTCAAGCCCAATGGCAGTATCTCACCTTGGCCTGAGCTCTTTAAAATCTTGAGCTAAGATAAAATTTTCCTCTTCCATTATGTTTAGTTTAGGAAGTTTTTACACCAACGGAAAGTGAACTAACACAAATCACTTGATTCTAGAACCAGTAGGAACACCCAGATAATTTCCTGAAAATAAAATTAGTGATACCGAAATCTTTGAAACAGAAGCATAGAAAATATTTTATAAATATTTGGATTTCTTTGATAGCTTAAAGCTTCCAAAACACCGTGATGTAGAATGTGGACATTTTCCAGTATTTCCAAAGTTTCTGTCTGAGATTAAATCCTTCAATGGGTTCTTCTACAATAGCAACATTGAAGAATTCATAAAAGAAGCCATTGTGTACTCTTGCTTCGTAACTCAGCTAATCCTGGTCTGTATATAGAGAGTGGTGCCTGCCAGCTTGAGCTTTCAAAGCAATGAGCACAAATATTTGCCATATCCTATGCAGTACAGTTCTTATGAAAAATCACTGACATTACAGTATAAGCAAATCTTAGCAACCATCAAATGGATAAACTAAAGTTAGCTACATAAATCACAAAGACTTTGAGTATTCCAAATGAAAGAAAAAAAGACAACCCAAATAACAAAGCTAAGACTTCCTTCATTGAGAAAAGACAAGTCAGCCAGGGGTGGTTGCATATGCCTGCAATCCCAGCATTAGGGAGGTGGAGACAGCAGGGTCAACTTCCTGTTCAAAATCCTTGGCTACACTTTGAATTTGAAGTCAGCTTAAGTTACCTGTCTCAAAAAGTTCAATCAGTTAATTTATCAATCAACAAATGGACAAGCAATGTTTGTAAAAATAAATAAGTAAGTAAATAAATAAATAAACATAACTTGATTCAGAAAAATTACAAAACTCCTAACATCAGTGCAAGACATGGGCAGAGATGCATAGTTAACTCTTCTCGTAAGAGTGACTAGATTTTAACAGTTAATCCACCAAGTTTTTCTTTGACAGAAGGTACTGTAAGCCACTGTATTAATGGTATAAATAAATAATCAACATCAGACCATGTAAACAATATTTTGAAATCCTTTGTGAGGCTGAACCAGAAACACTGGCTTTGCTGGAAGGAGGCTTTGGAGGGCTATACAAGCTGTTCTGTGGTCAGTAACCCCCTCATCTGCTCAATTCCTTTCCAAAAGCAATCTTTAGTGTAGAAAATGAACATGTACAAAACAAGGGAGAGTGTGGCTAAGTAAAATCAATAATCGTGTCACTGTGTTGACATAACCACCGTTACTCTTTTGATAAACATCGTTTGTCCTTTCCCTTCGCTAAATACATTACAGACATTTTTATCCAAATGGACCCATAGGGTGCACAACAATTTTCATTAACAATATATTGTAGACATCTGCCTCCCACCTCCCCCCAAAACAATCATTCGTGAGGGTTCACCCTAGGCCATACACACCTCTTTGGTCTTCCTCTGGTTTGGAGAGCCAAAGCCATATTTCCATAGCTTCCTTATGCACGGGTTCCCAGTTGCATTGGACCAAGCATAATCCCGAACTAAAAGTTAGAGAACTAGAATAGGAGAAAGGCCTTCATATTCTCTGCATATTCCCCAGGAAGGGCTCCAGGGCCACAGCCTCCTCCCTTAGGCCTTTAGGGACTTCACCTTGATTCTCACTACAAAAGGATCCTTGCTGGCTTCCCTCTTCTGTTCCTTGTTTTACAGATGACTGGAGTTCAGGAGTTCAGTTCCTGCACTGAATATGGCAGCGATTTGTGTTTTCCTGGTAGGAGCCGAAATCCTCACTTGCCATGGAGAAGCATTGTAGATGGCATAGAGCGCAAAGCCAATGAATGGTTCAGTGAATTTTTCTTCTTAAAATGTGCTATTTCAATTAAGTGGCTCAGTCTTAAGAGAAGCAGAAAGAAAACTCACATCCTTTTAAAAGTCCATTTTCCAGGAGTGTAATTAAAAATTATAAACACAAAATATTGTGTAACTTTACTGAACATTAGTCAGAACCTAGCAATCTCTTAGCTGAGACTCAGACATAAATTTTATGCTAATGAGAAGGGTGGCATATAATACCTGTCAGGGCTTAATTTACATTACACATCTTACAAGAGGCCCACTCCATCAGCTGCTTATTTGTCAATGGTCTCTGCCTCCTTGTATCCTAAAACACAGGGAAAAAGACAAGAATTCTGGATTGTTAATTTGAAATATCACATATCTGTAGGGAAGTATTTTAAATCTATACGTTATCTGTGTTTTTCTTCTCCCTGTAATTTCTGCTATTGTTTCTTTGCTCTGTCCCAGCTCCCGAAAGAAAATCGGAGGTCATCGTCTCCTGACAAGATCAAGGCAAACAGGAAGGGTCTGTGCTGATTTCCAGCTCTGCTTTATAAAACTGTAAATTCTCGGAGGAAAGGGCTACTTTCTTTTTGGCTTTCCACTTTTGAGACAAGGTCTCACTAAGTCTCCTGGCTAATTTTGAACTCACGCTGTAGCTTAGCAGGTCCTCTTTGTGGACTCCTGCCTCAGCCAACCTCCTGAGTAGCTATGGCATAGCTACTGAGCCTCTAGACTTGTACCCCACACCTTTTTAGGGCTAATGAAAATGAAATACAAGTTATACACATCCATACATATGCACCCCTTCCTGATACCATACACACATAAAACAATGCACCCCCTAATACCACCCCACATCCACACACATCACACACGCCATAAACTCACACATCATACACACACATCACATACACTACCTACACATCACACACATGCACACACACCACACACATCATAGGCATACACGCACATCACACACAAACCCATTCATCCCCTCTGACCTCATATATTACACACAAAGTGACATACAAATCACACACTCATATCACATTTACACATACCCACAGATCACACACATGCACACACATATAACACACATCATAGGCACACATGTTTATCACACACACACACACTCATTGCCTCTGACATTATATATTACACACAGAGAGACATACATATCACAAACTCATATCGCATACACACATAGCCACACACATCATCACACATATACCTACACACATGCCACCAACCAGAAGATGTTTCCAGGGAAAAGGACCCTGGCAAACAGAAGGAGAGAATGAAACTGGCAAGGATCCAGTTTACCTAAAGAAGAAACAATTCACTCAGAGCTGATACTCAAAGGAGTAATTCAAGAAAGAGGAGTCCCAGAGTAGACTTGACAAAGATGTCCCATGATCTCACGGTGTTAGCATCCAGATGTGTCACGAGAGACATCATCAGGAGAATTCTACACAGACAGCATTCATTTGTATCAAAGGTGATACTTATCCGTTTCCTCACTGCCAAGACCACAGCCTGGGTGGCCAAAATGACAAGCCAGAACTTGCAGGAACCATCAGAAAGCGATTGCTTTCTGTCCTCTACACTTCAACACAGGAAAAAGTAAACTGACATCATCTCCCAAACACAGGGACAATTGACCTGAGCAAGAAAGAAAGAGAGAAGAAAGGACACAAAGCGTACTAGAGACATTTAAAGTTAGATCAAACTGTTCCTGGAGCTACAGATTCAATGGACAAGTTATGAGTTCATTTGTTATCTTTTCTAACCTGTTTTTGTTTTTTGTTTTGTTTTGATTTGACTGTTTGGTTTGGTTTTGGTTTTTTGAGTCAGGGTTTCTCTGTGTAGTCCTGGCTATCCTGGAACTTGCTCTGTGAAACTCACAGAGATTCACCTGCCTCTGCCTCCTGAGTGCTGGCCTTAGAGGAATGCACTACCACCATCTGGCTCAATTTGTTGTTTTTTAACTGAAGTAAGTTTGATTTGAACTTTCTGCCATTTAAATGTGAAGAATCCTACCTCTACTTACTGCAGACATAGTAAGTACAAAACTTATCTGTTGACCAATATTAATCAATGTATCATTTAATGTTTACTTATGTTGACTAACATCAACACAAACATTTAATGTTTCCTTATGTTGATTACTGCTGGGTGGGGAAAGGGAAATTTAACATGATCACATGTGCTAGCTCTAAATCCCATGCAAGTTCCTACTTCGGGTTAAGATTTTAGTGTGGACGTAATGTTCTTGCCACACAGATATTAAACCCTTTTAGTAACAACACACAAATGAACAGTGAAAGCTGGACACATGACATACAACAACTTTATTCCCGATCGCTGACATCTCTGTTGCTTCAATGCCATCACCTGCTTCCTTCTTTCACCGGTCAACACTAGTTGAACTTGCCTGTGGTGTGGGCCCTGACTTTCCATGCTCTCTCCCCTCAGGCTACAGTGAACTTCCCTCATCGCTTACCTGTCAAGACCTAGCTCAAGCACACAGCCTTTATGAACTTCAGCTGCCAGTAGGACCACCCTGCTCCTTGGGATTCCCACCCATATAATCAGAAGTAGGGTACTCTTGCTGCTTTCTATGCACATTTCTGCTGTGACCTCTAAGGTTGTTTGTTTCTTTTTTTTAATATATTCTTTTATTTTTCATTCAAAAAAATTTACACTTCCTCCCCTTCTCCCAGTCCCCTCCCGCTCCCCCACTAACCCTCCTCCCTTCCCCTGCTTCCTTAAGTTGGGGCAGGGTACCCTGCCCTGAGGGAAGCCCAAGGCCCTCCCCCCTCCATCCCTAGGAAGGCCTAGGAAGGTGTGCATCCATATAGACTAGATTCCCAAAAAGCTAATACGTGCAGAAGAGATAGGTCCCAGTGCCATTATCATTGGCTTCTCAGTCAGCCCCCATTGACAGCCACATTCAGAGATTCTGGTTTGATCATATGCTCATTCAGTCCTGGTCCAGCTGGATTTGGTGAGCTCCCATTAGATCAGGCACACTGTCACGGTTGGTGGACCAGCCTCTCCCAGTCCCAATTTCCTTGCTCATCTTCTCCCACCTTCTGCTCTTCGACTGGACCTTGGGAGCTCAGTCCATTGCTCTGATGTGAATGTGGGTCTCTGTCTCTATCTCCATCCATCAGGCGAAATTTCTATGGTGATGATCAAGATATTCATCAATGTGACTATGGGACAAGACTAGATCAGGCACCTTCTCCTCTGCTGCCCAAGTACCTAACTGGGGACATCGCTGTGGACACCTGTGATCCCCTCTAGAGCTAAGACTCTTGCCAATCCTAAAATGACTCCCTTAACGTAGATATCTTATTCCCTTCTCCAATATCCACCCTTCCTCCATCTCCACCCACTCACTCCCCCAAGCTGATCCTAGCCATAAACAAAGAACATTAAGCTTATAGCTCACAAGCCTAGAGAAGCAAAATAGTAAGGTGAACCCAAAGAAAAACATATATAGATCCTCCTGGAAATTGGAAGCAAACAAGATCGCCGGGCAAAAGGGGGAGGCACAGGAATGGGGATAGGGGCGTAGGTAGGGGTGGGGGGTGAAAGGGAGAGAGGGAGGTTGTTTGTTTCTTTGTACAGCTCTCCTACCATCCTTAGTTCTATGAGAAAGGGGGTTCTCTCCATCATCTCGTGGTTTTAAGCATCTGTTCACTGAGCCATCATCGATGGATTTTTTTAAAAGGAGGAATAATTGATTTAATAAATTAATGGATATAGAAGCAGAGAGGTGCACATTTAGCCCGCTGTAGTGGTACATACCTTTAATCCCAGCACTTGGAGGCAGAAGCAGCAGATGTCTGTGAATTTGAGAATAGCCTGGTTTATATACTGAGGTCCAGGTCAGCCAGAAATACATAGTAAAACCCTGTCTCAGAGAGAAAAAAAAAAGAAAGCAAGCTAGCAAGAATGAAAGAAAGATGTACATTTGTTTATAACTGGGAAATTGGAATTTAGCCAATAAATTATGAATTAAAAATATAGCAGAAGGAATAGAAAAATTACAAATTCTAAGAGAAAACATATTTATTATAACTCATCATACAGCAGCATTCTATAGTTTGCAAGCACAATAGTGTATCATAAAGAATAAAAAAATCTTATTTAAACTGGCTTATCTTGCTTCACTACCTCAAACAGATCACCTCCTTTCTATTCCTTGTATTTTATTTTCTATGCATTGCTGATTATTCCCCAGATAGGTACAGTACCTGTGACTGCATAATATTTTGTAATTACCTGAAACAAAACATTGGGTCAAGCAATCAATAAATTCACATCCTTAAAGAACCAGGCTATGTCCATATGGGAAAATGAAATAAACAGGAAAATAAAAATGAAGCTGTACCCACTTTGTACAAGCACATACATGTACACACACATTCACACTCCTTAATAGTCCCATGGTTTCCGTATCTTGTGTAGGAAGAAAGTGCTGTCACTTGAAAAGGTTAGCGTAATGGATGCTGTTCCTTACAGACCTGTATGGATCTGGGAAGGCTTAGAAACAGAAGGATGAGCAGAGTGGGAGGCAGCAAACGTCTGCACAAAAATCTATCCAGTTATCCCCATTTAGTATAGGCTCGTGCAGATTGTGTTATATGTAGAGAAATCTCTCTCTCTCTCTCTCTCTCTCTCTCTCTCTCTCTCTCTCTCTCTCTCTCTCCCAGATATAACCCTAGATAGCCTTGAACTTAACTATGTAGAGCAGGCTGGTCTCAAACTCAGAGATCCTTGGGGCTTTACCTCCCTAGAGCTGGGATTAAATGGGATTAAAGGCCTGCATCACCACATCCAGTTTCTCTTCATTAATGTAAATTATCTATGAAAATGCAGCCATTTGCCCTTGAAGCTGAATGTAATTGTGTATGCCTCTAATACTAACACTGGGACAGCTGAAACAGGAGAATCGTTCTGCGTTCAAGGCTAAATTACAATACATAGAAAATTCAGGACTGGGATAGATTATAGAGTGAGTTTGAGAGCAGCCTGGGCTACAGAGCAAGAACTTATTTTTTAAGCTATTATTTACCTTTATTGTGCATGTAGTGTGTTTGTGTATATGTGTATGTCTATCTGTCTGTCTGCCTGTCCTTCTCTGTCTCTCTTTCTCTCTTTCTCATCTGTCTGCCTGTCGTTCTCTGTCTCTCTTTCTCTCTTTCTCTGCATATAGAGAAAGAGAGACAGAGAAGGACAGGCAGACAGACAGATAGACATACACATGCGTGTGTATGTGCATGTGATTAAGCGGATGATAAAGAAAAACGAGGTAAAAGCAGATGTTGACATACAACTGGAATGGAAGCACTAGTGAGGCTGAAGTTCAAGGCCAGTCTGAGCTATGTATGCAAGACTCAAAAAAAAAAAGAAAAAGAAAAACAAAGAAACAATACAAAACAAAAACAAACAAATTATGGATAAATATCTCTGTAGCTTATGAGGAGCTGCAGAAGCTGTCCCTGTATCTAGAGTTTTAGGTGTGCAGAGCTGCTGGCTTGGGCCTCTTGTAGATCCATTTAAAATGCCATTTTTCCTCAGTTAAGAAAGGTCACTGAAGTCATTTGTCACGCTAAGAAGATTCCATTTAAAGACTTACCCATTTAAATATTACCCAAATTTTCAAAACTAAGACAGAAGGCCCCACAGTAGGAGCTGTGATGTCCTTGAAAAGCTGTGGATTTTTGTTAGGAAAAGTAACTTTTCATACTATGATCATTTAGGTTTGTGAGCTACACATCTTGGATAATTTTATAATTCAATCCCAAATTTCTGGTTCTAGATTAATCTAGATCAAGGGAAATGATAACAGCACGGCATGACAGAGAACAAGACAGCCTTCAGACAGAAGTGGCTTGTCACACGGGATCTGGTTTCTACCATGCCCACTCAATTGTCTGAAAGTTATCTTTTCTACCTGGATATTCATGTGTGTATGCAAATATAAGCGGTGGGGAGGCAGAGGTCAACCTCAGCTCACAGTCCTCAGGACCAGTCCACCCTGTTTTTGAGGCAGTGTCGAGAGAACACCTGGCTGTTGTTTTTAATGTGGGGATTGAACTCAGATCTTTATGCTTGCACAGCAAGCAAGCATTTTCCAACCAAGCAATTTCCCCAGCCCTGAAAGTTACTTTAAAATTTTTCATAACGTTTTAAAGCCCATGCCCAGATTTTCACTCTACACAATGAAAGTGGTTTCTAAGTACATAGACGAGAAACAAAGAGCATGATACATGCCCACTCTCTCCATCCCAGGCAGTCACACTTTGAATAGCCACACGATGGGCTCTTTCCTCGGTCTGTGCAGATCCTTGGTCTGTTGTTGGATGGCACAAACTGGATTATAGAATGTTGTCCCTAAATCAGGATGGCAGAGAGGTCTAAGAGACTGTGTCCAGAACTTGCCCCCATTTCTATCATATGTTTTTATAATTGTGATTGACATAAAATGTCTCCTATACCAACCATTACTTTATAATACAGTCAACTCCAGTATTTGGTTTACATTCCTTATATTTCAAAAACCCTGCACTGTTGCTGCCCACACATGCTGACAACTGTTCCTGTCCCAGCGGGAATGACAGATTTCATTTCTTAAGCATTACGGAATTAAACCAGAATTCTAGCAATACAGAGAAGATCTCATACTGGTTTTACAATAGAGAGAAAAGTAAGACTTGAGATAAAAATAATGAAGGCTATTTTAAGCTGCCCCATGTTTTCAAAATGGTAATTTAATTTTGTTTTTACAGGTGATATATTCAAACCCTCAAAATTCAAATGGTCCAAAGCCATAGACCAAGAGTAATTTTGCTGCATCTATGTTCCCCTGCACTGATTTCTTGTCAGGCTACATCAACTTTATTTACCCCTTATTCTTTCTCATAGAGATAGATTATGTATATTCCTTCAAGGAAATGTGAGCACATATACTCTTTCTTGTCTATCTTCTCCTAATGACTCACCTTCATAGTGGTCTTATATTGGTACATGAAAAGCTTCTTGCTGTGCAATGGTGGCACAAGCCTTTAATCTCAGTACTTGGAGGCAGAGGTAGGTGGTATTGGATCTCTGAGTTTAAGACGAGCCAGGTCTACAGAGCAAGTTCCAGGACAGCCAGGGCTACACAGAGAAATTCTGTCTTGAAAAACCAATAAAGTAAGGAAGGAAAGGAGGGAGGAAAGGAGGGAGGGAGGAAAGGAGGGAGGGAGAGAGGAAGGAAGAAAGGAAAAAGGGGAAAAGGTTCTCATTTTTTCTGGATGCATACTACTCTATTGCAAATATAAATGAATATAATATTTCATTAGTACCTAACAGATGGACATTTGTTTGCAAGATTTCCATGCATCTACATTATTTTGTGTATGGATAGGTGTTTCATTAGAATAAACATTTAGAAGTAGATTTCCTTGACTAAAGCTAAATGTTACATTTTTTAAATATAAAATTTTAATTCATATATATTTGTTTCATTTGTTTATGCATAGATGTGAAGGTTGGGGCAATTTGAGAGATTCAATTCTCCTTCCACCATGTGGATCTCAGCTATCAAACACAGGTTTTCCGGCTTGGTGGCAAGTATCCTTACCTGCCGAGCCATCTCACTAGGCCAATTTGTACATAGCCAAATGGTGGTTTTAAAATTCAAACCAAACAAGGGGGTAAATTTTGAAAAATAAATAATTTTTAGCCACCGCCTCTGTTCAACTTTATACTTCCTTTTCCCTAGGAGTGCATATGTTACTACTCATATATCTTTTTACACACACACACACACACACACCTGAAAGTTCATTGGGGAGATTTGATTTATGCAGGTATATTTCTATTTTGCTCTGCATTGTAGTCTATATAAAAGAGAAAGCAAATGGCATTATCAAGCAAATACCAAGGTGCTTGCTGAAGGGATTCAATGAAATCATTTAAGATGTGAATATACCTCAAGTGATAAAATCCAGGACTGGAGAGCTGGTTCAGCAGGGAGGAGCTCTTTCGTACTGCTCCCTCAAGGATCTGAGTTCAGTTCCTAGCACCTCCATCAGGTAGCTTATAACTGTCTGTAACTCTGGCACCAGGGACGTTGTTTCTAGCCTCCCTGGGCACTGCATTCATGTATACACACATACACACCTATACACACACATACACAAATAATTAATAATTTTTAAGACAATTAAATCCTACAATGTTTATACTTTTGTAACTTTAATTCAGCTAGTATAATGATTTCAGTTTTCATCCATATTATAGAACTTATCAGACTTTGCTTCCCCTTTTTTTTTTTTTTCCTAGACAGGGTTTCTCTGTAGCTTTGGAGCCTGTCCTGGAACTAGCTCTTGTAGACCAGGCTGGCCTTGAACTCATAGAGATCCACCTGCCTCTGCCTCCCGAGTGCGCCACCACCACCTGGCTGCTTCCCTTTTAGAATGAACATTTCACTGTGTGTACACTATGTTTGTTCACTCATCTGTTGTTGAACACAGGTTACTATTACGTTTTGGTAGCTGTAATTAATGTTTCTAGAAATATTAGTGTTTCATATCTTTTTTCACTTACATTGTTGTATATCTTTTCAAAAATTCCTCTCATTCATTCATACACTTTATATTATTTTTTTCTTTTTACAGGACTATAATATCTTCTCATATATATTATTCATATATATTTCATATATGATTGTGAGTTTAATAAATATATTTGTATTTATTTCTGTCTATCTAATATCTTTTTCTCCAAGTTGTGTTTAGTGTTTTAAGTATCTTGCTTCCATGATAGAACTTCCCTTCAAATTTCTTACAATGCTTGATTTTAAATTTTTCACTTATTTATTTTGGTGATGTTATGGATGGAATCAAAGGCTATTTATTTATTTATTCATTCATTATTTATTTATTTTAGTTTTTTAAGAAAGGGTCTCTCTATGTAGGCCTGGTGTTGAGGAGCTTGCTATGTTAACCAGGCTGGCCCGAAACTCAGAAAGAGCTGCCTGCCTTGCCTCTTAAGTGCTGGGATTAAAGGCGTGCACCACTATGCCTGTCTAATCTAGAATCTCTTGTATGGGAAGCATATATTCTACCACCGAGATCACCACCCGAACCAACTTGTTCTTGATGAAGAATAAAAGAAAAAAAAACTGATTAGGGACTAGGATCCAGAGACAGAGTACTTTCCTAATATATGTGAGGCCCTTAGGTTCAATTCAGACTACCAATAACAAATAAATGAATAAGTAAATAGATAGAAAAGCTTTAACCCATCTATTTTCTAGCTTTTAAAAGTATGCCAGGCCAGGCATGGTGGGACCCTTCTGTAACCCCAACACTCAGGATGCAGAAGGAGGGGAATCTCTGTGAGTTCCAGGCCAACCGAGATGATAAGCGGTGAATCTGTGTCCAAAACAAACAAAAAAAAAATGTTCCTCTCTTTCCCTTCTCCATTTGTCTCTTTAAAACCTTGAGGTGGGTGGGTGTAGGGAGAGGGCTCAGCTGGTGAAGCTCTGCAAACATGAAGACCTGAGGTTCGGATGTATCCTCAGCACCCACATACACAGCTGGGCATAGTGGCCTGGTCTGTAATGCCAGTGTTGGGGATGGGTAGGGACAGGAGGACCGGACAGGTGGTCTAATTAGAACAGCAAGCACCAGGTTTAGTGAGACACCTTGTCTCAAAAACTAGTGTGCACTCAACATTGCCCTGCGATGCCGCACAGGCAAGTGTGGGCCAGTTCATCCCAGGCATACATGAATACAAACACACACACACACACACACACACACACACAAGTGCATACACAGACGGAAGAAAAGCATTAGTCTTCATGATCACCTTAAAAATATCCAGAGTGCTGGCAATTACTGCATATATCCAACCCTCTCCTTAACCCTGAACTAGGCACAGAGTATTTAAGGCTTACGAGAAGAAAAGGAAATGGATGTTCCTGGTTCACTAAGCTTCTAATAGATTTAAAGATTTAAAATGTAGCCTCATGTCATTAAGTTGATGTTGCAGTATTTCAGAGTCCCTTGTTTCTTCATTTTAGGGTAATATTTGGAAGTAGGCATATTTCTGTAAAACGAAGGCTTTAAGCTTAGGTGCAAATCACATGAAGTGCTCATTCTGCAAAAGCAGTTTACATGTCAGCAAAAGAAGCTATTTTTAAAAACGTGAAATGTGACACCCTGTCGGAAGGAGTAGTCACTGAGGACATGGTATGGATTTATCCATGATGGAGGCTAAGTTACAAGTCAAGTAGTTTGTTCTCCACTTATCTATTGAAAACGGTGTTCTCCAGCTTGTTCACCCGTATTCCTTGAGGTCATTCGTTCCAACTGGTCATGCTAAAGTAGTACCTCAGTTAATCAAGTGACGCTACAAGAAAAATAAATAAATTTAAAAATAAAAATGGCACCTGGTTATTACCCAGATATATCTGCTCCCTCTGCTTCATTTTTTAGTCATAGCTATTTAATTTCCTGAAACAAAAAACAAACAGATTTTTCACGAATGTCAGTACTGCAGAGCTAGCATAGGAGAGAAGAGCCAGCTGTACCGGGTTTCGTCTTATGCATCATCAACAAAATTGGCAGCTAAGTTCTGATTTCAGAGCCTCTGTGGTTTCTGACGATGAACAAGCTGTGCTTGATTTTCAGATAGAAGACTGATGCTTTGCTGACAGAGGAATCTATTTTTGATTTGAAAATTGGGCAAATTTGTTGCAAAATTATTGATGTAGGATAAACGCAGATCTCATTTTTAGACTCCCATCTCTAACCCTTAAAACACTTGAGCTAATTATTATTATAGTCATCATCCTTATAATTATTAGCATTATGAGGGTGGGAACTGAGTATTTAACTAACATCACAGTTAAATTCTGTAAGTGACTCATATATCGATAAGTATTATGCTAGCATAGGGGCATAATTGTGATGAAAAGGAGCAACAGAACTAATTAGCAATCGGTTGTATTAGCATCCCTGTTCTGGTTATAACACTAATTTAGAGTCATGTTGCTGATGATCATGGGTAAAGCATAACATTATGGAAAGAATGGTAATGCAAAAGGATGTAAAACAAGAGGGAAGCGCTTCTTTGTTTTGGAACTTCTAGACAATGGAAATGGCATCTCAGCCATTGCTTAGAGCAAAGAGTGTATTTTTTGTTATTTTTACTTGTTAATTTATACTTGATAATTTGTTCAGTTTCTAATGATATATGATCGAATTTTGTAAGGACAGTAATACTGGCCTTATACAAAATTATGTGGTTGTAAATTTTGCATTGGATGTTTTTCTTTTCCTGTGCCCATGTGGAAGCGCCCCCTGTGGGTGTCCCATTCTTTGGTGATGCCTATTTCCTCAAAGTAAATTATCTCCCTCTCTTCCACTCCAGGTTGCCTCTCTCTTCTGCCACACCTGCTATTCATTACCCATCTCAACGCTTACCTGTCGCTCAACCCATTTCTTTAAGGTTTTACAAGGACATGTAAGTTAAGAGCCTGGAATGTTTATTTTTTAAAGAATATGTTATCCTCCTGGGAGTACAGATTTGCATTTTTAAGAAGAACTCTTGAAGACCTATTGCCAGCAGTTGAAATGTCACATCTTCTGTCTGTCAAGAGTGGCAAAAATCCATATCCTACAATAACCGGCTTTTACTTATCGATTCTACCCAGTTAAAAATGTGTGTTTCTGAAGCATAATAAGATCGAGATTAAGACCAAGGGCTTTGCAGTCAGGCAGACCTAGTTTTAAAACTCAACTCTGCCACTTACAAGCTGTTAGGGGAATTTACTTATCTAGGATAGCACGGTGTTAGCCACCTCGCCAGGCTGTTGTGAGAGGTAATTTGGTCAGTACCTATAAAAGTATTGTTATAAAGCTGAATGATGAAAAGTCTTCAACCATCACAAAGTGCCTTTATTTATATAATTTGTAATTACTTAATTAGAGCCTTCTTTTGAAATTGTTGGTTTTTAATGATTTGAATGCAAGCTTTACATATTTACACATACATGAATATTCGCATTCTATGCAAGGAAAATGCAAACCTAAGAAAAACCACAGCACGAAGACTTGTTTAGTTATTTTCTCCAGCAGTATACTGCACAAATTCTGTTCACAGTAGTTGCTCAATGGATGTCGAGTTTTAGCCACTCCACTGCAAAATGACCCTCATGACAATACGCTTTTCCTGTAAGGCAAGAATAGGTTGCAGAAAGGAAAAGACTTGGTTTGGACACTGGACTGTGAAGTTTTGTCACCTTGACACAATGTAGCATCACCTGAGAAGGGAAGCTCCAGGATGAACTGGCTAGGTAAGTTTGGCCTGTGGGTATAGCCTTAGGGATTTTCCTGATTATGTTAATTGATATGAGAAGACCCAGCCCACGTTGGGCAGTCCTTTTCCCTGGGTTCGGATGCTGAGCTGTGTTAAGAGTGAAGGAAATAAGCTGAGCACAAGCAGCAATGCATTTCTTTCTCCCTGCTCTTCATCTTTGAACTGTGTGAATGTGATTCGCCCAGTGGTGTTAAGCTCCGACGGCCTTCCTTCCCTGCTTCGCTAGACTGTAACCAGGAATTGTGAGTTCAAAACACATCTTTTCTCCCCGAAGTTGCTTTTCATCAGTCTTGCAATTGTTTCGTTTGTCTGTTTGTTTGACAGCCTGTCACTTTGCAGCCTTGGCTGGACTGCAACTGGCTCCACAGGCCAAGCTAGCCTTCAGCTGACAAATATCCACCTACTTCTGCCTCCCGAGTACGGGAATTGAAGGCAAGCACCACCTTACCTGGCTGCATCAGAGTATTTTATCAGAGCAAAAGAAATTAACCAAACCACACATTAATATGCTTCAATTAGATTAAATTACTCTTTTGTGTTTCTTTTAGTCGAGAGCAAAGGAAACATTCTCTTAGAAGACACACCTCCCTGTTTTGTCACTAGTGCAACAGGGATCTCATAAGTTATGAGCAATAAATTAGTATCCCAGGGCCCAATTTACCATCAGGCAACATATTAGTATCTTCCGATTGCTCAGAAAACATACCAAATTATACTCCAGAGGTCAGAAAGAGTTCATCTCACTCTGTAAAGTACAGCCTGGTTTATTATCAAGAAAGAATTGAAGCACTTGGAGAATTTTTAAGATAACATAAGTAAAAAAAAAGCGCAGATACTGTTTGTTCCAGTTCGGTGGGGGTACAACCAGTGGTGAGGAACAGAAAACAACACGAGATGGGCATAATGATTCATGCCTGTAATCCCAGCACTCAGGAGGCCGAGACAGGATTGCTGTGACTTAAAGGCTAGCTAGGACTATAGAGCAAAACCCTGCCTCAGAAAAAAGGGTGGGTGGGTGGGGAATGAAAAATTCAGTTGAGTAAAAAAGTTCAGTCGATTTCTTACCTGAGCACCGTGAATCTGTATACAGAGAGTATTTATCCAACAACTGTAGTGGCCGCAGTGGCTTCGGCTCAGAGATCTTTTAAAGCTGATTCTGCAGACTGAGGTCACTGTGCTGTCTCAATGAATGACTGGTCAGTGGCTCCAAGTGTGTCGGACACAAAACACCTGTTGCTCAAATAGATAATTTTGTGGGGAGCACATGACCCCCCCCGTATGAATGAGCACTCATGGCATGGGAAGAGTCATGTTAAAGACCCAATACCTCAGACCCATGGAAAGAGCGAGCAAGGCTTTGCCTGGTCACGTGTGGATCTTGATGGACGTTGACAATGTGTGCGGAGTACCAACCACAGCTGCCTCCTCCAGGGTGACTGCAGTCTGAGACTGCTTCCCTACTGAGACCCTTACAGAGATTAACCAGCCTGCCTCCTAATTCCAGCTGTATCTAAAAGACAACCTGAGCCTATGGACTGCCGGTGCATCTCTACCAGAGCTCACCTGCCTCTTGATCCCAGCTTTTCTGTACACACTGTCCTTTTTTATCCCCTGCCTCCCCAGTCAGGTCAACCCCCACACCACGCAGGTAGCAGCCTGACTGGCTGGAAGCTGTAAAGTCATTTATATTTTATTATACACTGGGAAACCTCAATGAGCCCACATCATGATAATGTTCTGGGATCGAGTCAGGAGCTGAGTGAGAAAGCCTTGCCTATTCCCATATTTAATGATGCTTGCATCTTCTTTCTCAAAAACCTAAAATGTAGCCAGGTAGTGGTGGCACACGCCTTTAAACCCAGCACTTGGGAGGCAGAGGCAGGCACATCTCTGTGAGTTCGAGGCCAGCCTGGTCTACAAGCGCTAGTTCCAGGACAAGCTCCAAAGCTACAGAGAAACCTTGTCTTGAAAAAAAAAAACTAAACTAAAATGTTTATGCGTGGCCCTTCCCCGCGGAGCAGCCTGGCCTCAGGTGTTCCCAAGCGTGTATATCTGGGCCTCCTATCTGATACTTGACATACCATCACCCAAACTGCTCTCTTCCCCTATCAGCAGGTTCATGCCAGGGCTCTTCTTATTCTGGGAGACCACACCTGGGCAGCACACTTGCCAATTTCTCCCTTTCCATTTTAACAGTCTTCCCTCGTGGTGAGCGGGCAGGAGAGCATGTCCGTGTACACACGTGCACGTGTGTGCACAAGCCAGCGACTCACTTCTGGTACTTTCCTCTGTTGTTCCTCAACTTATTTTATTTTTTAACATTGGGTCTCTTACTGAACTTAGAGCCTCGCTGATTGACTAGCCTGGCTGGCCAGTGAGGTCACTGTTCTGGAGTTACCAAGACACTGTGTCTGGCTCTTACAGCTTTTCTATGCTACTCAATAAATAGTCAGATCCTTGTACATGATACAATACTTTATCAACTAAGCCTTCTTTCTGGGCCCCAAACACTCACTTTTGTTGTTGTTTTAAGTGTGTGTGACGGTGTCAGATCTTGGAGTTACAGACAGTTGTGAGCTGCCATGTGAGTGATAGGATTTGAACCCAGGTCCTCTGGAAGACAGTCACTGTTCTTAACCTCTGAGCCATGGCTCCTGCCCAACACTCACATTTTAACCCAAAATTGTACTCCTTATCTCACCCATCACCAGAAGCACAAACTCTATTACAGGTTCAGTTTATTGCCCATGGCATGTCCAGTACTTGCCTTTGTAAGTAAAACTTCATTGGAGTATAACCGTATCCATTCCTTTGCATATTGCTTTCACACTAAACGGTAGGGTTGAATATTTCAAAAAGAGAGCCCCAGGGCTGTCAAGCTTAAAATCCCTAACTCTAGCTTATTGTAGAAATTTTTCTGTCCTGTCACCTGGTTACCGGTTATTCATCCTTCCCTATTCTGTACCTCCCCGCTTCTGACCTATACCTTCACTGCTGCCATCTATAGGGAAAGTAATCAACAGGAAACCTGTCTGCATCCTCGCCACCATCTCGGAATGGCTCCTTTGCTTTCTTACTCTAGGCTAAATCTAGCTGGGTCTGTTGAAACCATCCCTGACACAACCAGAGGCAAAGGAGGGTAGTGTGTGTCTGCCGCCTGCGCAACTGCAGGCCCAGCATGTTCTCTGGTTCCCGGACAAAGCCTGTTCTTTGCATCCTCGCAAGCCAGCTCCGTGGAGGTTTATGAAAGCAGAGTTTGCTGCTTCCTCGGTGTCTAGTGAACTCTGTTTCATATTCTCTGATAATTTTAGCACACGCACACACCCTCCCGCCATCCCTCCTCCCCCATGGTTTTCCCTTTGTTGCTCTTCACTGGCTTCCTTGCTGACTTAGTGCCCACAGGGATAACATATTGAATGCTATTCACTCTTATTTTCACATTAGAACAAAGCAGCCAGACTCCTATAGTCATACTCTTGGCCTACTAATCATCTCCAAAATCCCTAATTCAAGCATGCAGTTCTCTGCCTGGTGTCCCCTAACCCTGTACACAATTAACGTCTTGACTTCATGAAAACTTTTCAAAATAGAACCTGGGAGAGGGTTTTGTGGGCAAAAGCCCTTGCTACACAATCCTGACAACCAGAGTTTGATGTCAGAAGCCACCTAAAAAGCTAAATGGACTGAATGGATTCAGTAGGTGGAAACGAGAAACAAATAACGAAGACAGTTCTGAATGAAGAACGTGAGTGTGGAAGGGTGACTGATGGCAGTCCTGAGGGAAGCTGAAAGAACTGCGTGAACAATAAGGAAACATTGTAGGCATGCATGGAAATTCCAAAGAATAAATAAAAATTAAAAGCCAGATGTGGTGGTAGGCTTCTATGATCCCAGTACTACTAGAGGGAGATGGGAGATAGTGGCAGCACACGCTCCTGGAAGACCTCTGCCCAGCTAGCACGAGAAGTAAGAGAGACCCTGCCTCAAAAGAAGGGTGAAGAGCTGGGTGGTAGGGAGCACACACCTTTAATTTCAGCACTCAGAGGCAGAGGCAGGCAGCTCTCTGTGAGTTCGAGACCAGAGTGATTTCCAGGTCAGCCAAGGCGACAAAGGGAAACCCTTTCTCCAAAACCAAAACCAAAATGAACAAACAAACAGATTTTAAAAAACCCAAATAAACAAACAAACAAACAAAAAAAGACAAGGACAGAAAGAGAGAAACTACTCCTAAAAGTTGTCCTATGACCTTCCACACTCGCGGTGTGGTGTGCGTCTGTGCTCAGACACTCACACACATCAGAGACACAGTGCAAAATAACAGTAGTAGTACACTTCAATCAAAAATTTCTAACTTTTTGAAGCGTTGAGCTTATGGCTGCATCCTTATTAGCTTGCCTGCCATGGGTCCGCCCTTTCTTCTCTCCTAAGCAGAGAGTCTTTGATATTTAAGCCCTACCTGTAACAACATCCTTTGCTCTGACCTCTGCTACCTCCCTTCACCTGATTAAACTGGTAGGTTCCAGGACAACCTCACAGTAAGGAGGCTGTAAGGACGGCACTTACTAATGCCATTTTAAATCCAGTCTGTGACTCTCAAAGGAGTCATCAAGAGCAGTGGTTCCTCCCGTAGCACTTGGGCACCTCACATCTCCAAAACAATCACTTACTCCTTAAATCTCTGAAGCTCCTTGAGTGTCATACTCTCCGTGTATCACCTTATTTCAGAAACATTGAGAAAATGGGTTTAACAAGAACTCCATCGCCTCCCAACTTAAAACCACCCACCCGCCTTACTCTGCGTCATCCTCTGCCTGCCTTATATTACAGAACAAGCGCTGCCGCTGTTACCAACAGTTGAAAACTGAGTTCCATTCATGCCGTCCTTTTAACGGTTTGGCTTCTCACTTATCTTCTCTCCTCTCTCTCTCTCTCTCTCTCTCTCTTTCTCTCTCAGTACTGAAGCACCATTTCTCTTCTCAATCATTCTCCACATCATAAACCACGTTTAGTTCCTTCCTGAGTGTATTCACACACTCATAAATTTACACGTACATAGAGCCATGTATGCATTGATTATTAAAACAGTAATCTGTCCTTGGTTTCATTTTGTATTTGGGGACAGGGCTTTTATAAATAGCTTAGGCTGGGCTTGAACTCAAAATCTTCCTTCCTTCTGTCTCCTGAGTTCTGGATATTAGGAACGCACCACCATGCCACCCATAAGCATAATTGTAAATGATAGTAACAATAGTTGCAAAAAGACGCTTGAGCTGGGCAGAGGTGGTGCACGCCTTTAATCCCAACCCAACACTTGGGAGGCAGAGGCAGGTGGATCTCTGTAAGTTTAAGACCAGCATGATCTACAAGAGCTAGTTCCAGGACAGCTAAAGCTATTACACAGAAAAACCTTGTCTCAAAAAAAACAAAAGAAAAAAAGAAAGACGCTCGATTCTACCTGATAATAGACTTCCTATGGTCTCTTGGGGCTCAGCTTAAATGTCTTCACAGAAGAGTCTTCTCTGTCCACATAAATGTAGCCACCAGTGACGATCTTTGAATGATTACATGAATGGCAGATTCCATTCCCTATATACTACAGATCATAGGGTTCTCCAGGGCAAAGGTCTTTGTGAATTGTGTGGCTTTTTAGCTGGTGTTTGATAAACACTTGTTGCATGAGTGAATGAATCATTGCTAACTAAAAATGAGCAATAACCTAAAGATAAAAGCTATTAGCATGATAGTCTACTTTTAACTTTTACACTGGCATTTTTACTTTTAAAGAATCAAAATGATAGCTTTTAGGCTTCTACTAATCCCTTCTGAAGCAGTGCTAATCTGTGGGACTTATCCATATGCAAAATTAATTTTTCTAACTTTAACTTAGGCTTATAAATAAATAAGTATACATATATGTATGTAGATGGATGGCTATATATACACCTACCCACACATATATAAAACATATGTTAGTCCTGTTCTTAGGATCTGCCAAACTTTCTTGGTAAGACTTGCCAAATGCAGTCATGTGACAGGATGACAGTTCTCTTCTCTGGGATAAGTCCAGGCTTCCAATGTCTGGGACAGAAATAATATAGACCAAGAAACATATATAGCTGATGATGGATGATTTTTGGCTCTCATAATGTGCGGTTTGGTTGTCTTATTGGGAGACTATGAAGATCATTAGACCAGAACTTATTTTTATTTCTACTGAGCTGAAAGAAGTTTTCTTTTCTGTTTTCCAGGGAGACAGCATACTGCAAAGACATTTTGCCTGGTCAGTATGGGCTTCTTTTAATCTCTATCACTCAACGACAGCATCAGATCTTTGTGCCAGGGTAGCTGCCTTATTTTTATTGGCATAGCAAGCGTGTGTCCAAATATACTCAATTATAGATGCTTTCCTGCTACCAATAATGTGGCAATGCTTAAGAGTGAAGATGTTTCTGCTCACTGGCAGCCCTGATCCCACGCAGATGACAGGAGCTCTGTGGTGGGTGCATTCGTTCACAGAGAAAAGGTAATGGTTAGGAGTGGTGTTTCCACTGCAGGCGAGGCAAAAAAGCGGCTGACGGTGCCTTTCATGAACCGAGATTCAGGCAGAGAATCAATGACAACAGTGTTGCATGTGCAACCCGACTGGCTTCTGTATCAAACAAATGATAGTTGCAACATTGCAGTGATCTGCAACACTGCAGCAATCTGCATCCCTTGTTCTTACAGAAAGGTAGTATCCAAGCACAGGAAGCAGGACTTTCCCTGTACTAAGGAATTTGTTTTTGTGTGATGTCCTCTGGTTAAGAGAAGAACTCTCCAACAGACAGACTTCTCTTTGTGTCCTACAGGCTACAATCTGCCAATGAGAGTTCCTAGGCCAATTGCTAAAACTGGCTTCCCCAAGAGTTAGAGAGAATTTTCTTGTCCAAGTTCTCAGCAAATTGAGGGTCCATTTGGAAGGCTACAAAGGGAAATAATGTTGAACCAGGTACGGTGGAGCAGGCCCATAATCCTACTACTCACAGTGGGAAAGTAAAGAGGATCATCCACTTTGGATTACATAGTTCAGTCCCAGCCTAAGCTACAGAGTGAGCCTCAGGCCAATATGTATGTGATGGACAGTAAAATCCTATCTTAAAAAGAGGAAGTGCAAGATGGAGAAAGAGAACTATTGAACAAGTCAAAAACAATACACTATAGTAGGTTATTGTACTAGCTAGCATTGTGTGTCAACTTGACACAGCTAGAGTCATCAGAGAGGAAGGAGCCTCAGTTGAGGAAATGCCTCCATGAGTCCATCTGTAAGGCATTTTCTCAACTAATGATCAATGGCGGAGGGCCCAAACTATGGTGGGTGGTGCCTGGACTGGTGATCCTGGGTTCTGTAAGAAAGCCAACTGAGCAAGTCAGTAAACTGCACTCCTCCATGGTTTCTGCATCAGCTCCTGCTTCCAGGATACTGCCCTGCTTGAGTTCCTGTTCTGACTTCCTTTGGTGATGAACAGTAATGTGGAAGTGTAAGCCAAATAAACCCTTTCCATCCCAACTTACTTTTTGGTCATGGTGTTTCATCACAGCAATAGAAACCCTGAGACAGTTACCAAACACATTCAGGAGTTTTCATGAAGGAAGGTTTCACGTTGAGTCTTAATTCAACTTGAAGGTGGCTAATTAATATACCTTGGAAAGTGAGCAGGTAGAGAGGTGTTTCTGCAAGTGTAGGGAGCAACCAGAGAATGGTAAACGGTTACAGCTCGGCATCATCCACAGCCAGAACAGTGAGAAGAGACTGTGAGGTTAACAGCAGTCGTGCCATAAAAGCCGTGTGGAAGTGGGGCGTCAAGTTCTGGTGTTTCTGGGTTTTTTCCTTTTCCCTAATGTTTTTATTAAAGAAGCAACTGAATATCTTTTTGGGCTTTTATTGTATAAGTAAGTGGGGAGGAAGGAAGAAAGAAATAGAGGAAGAGAAGGAAGGAGGGAAGGAGAGAGGAAAGGAGGTAAAAAGGAAATCTAGGCATTTTAAGCCATCAACTGTATCAGAAAATGGAAAAAAGATAGGCAGTCACTGCTTGTGAGACCCCCCCCCCCCGCCCAATCTCTTGTTCAGAGATTTTTGTCTTTAGCTCTTCACTAAACTTTATCTAACTCAATGAATTATGGAGTCTCAGAAGATTTAGGAGCTGTGCTTCTCCTGAGCTGAGTGCTTGCAGTCAAACCAGTCCGTCCACATTGATGGTTGGTGACTAAGCCAAGGGACCAACATCCAAGCCAAGGCACTGGCACCTGAGCCAACACCTACCCAACATGAATGAGCCTTGTTTGGTAATGACAAACAACACAACCAGATCTGCTCTCCTTGAGAAGTTGAAGAACAGGTGCCAAGACCAAAATGTCAGTGGCAGACTGCCAAAGTACAAAGGAGGGGGAGAGGAGGGGAAAGAGAAAGAACTAGAGAGAAGAGCAAAAGCGACAGTGGGCAACAGCTGAGCTCTAGAAATTAACACCAGAAGTGTTCATCTTGGAAGGAGGGAGAAGTCACAGAAAGCATCAGTTCTCAAAAGCATTTTTAGTGGCCCACCCCGGCCACATTGTCATCGCTGTGAGAGCCCCATAGAAATCAGTGGATCTATTTTTAGAATGTAGCCTATTTCTAGGCCCCAAATATGATGATAAATTCTGCTTTCATGGCTGTGTATTTCATATATATATATATATATATATATATATATATATATATATATATATATATATTCTTACATATCGGATTTACTGTGTTATTTCATCTCATCTTATAAAACACTAGATTTAATTATTCTCATCTTTCTTGCATTTATGTACTTATTCATTTACATAATTTTTTATTGATTCTTTGGGAATTTCACATCATGTACTCCAGGTCCGCTCATTTCCCAGTACCCCCATATCCACCCTTCATGTTCCTGCAGTGTCCAAATAAAATTTAAAAAAAATTAATATTAAAACCAAACCAAATCAATCAAACAAACAACAACAGACCTCTTCACTCCTCCCTCTTTCCTGCTTCTCCAGCACCTCTGCATTCATCCTGGCGGCACTGGGAGCCATGGTGTGTTGAGCCGTGAAGAGTCACACAGTATACCTTTTTGTTCAATCAGCTTTACTTGTGAATGAATGCTCATTGTTATGAGTCACTGGTCTGTTTCAAGGCCCCTGGTTTTTGGCTCATCATTCTCACTGAACCCTCACCGCAACTCCTCTTGAGCATCCTGAGGCTGCCGAGTCATGGATATCCTGGCTATCATTCCACAGGACCAGTCCCTTCATGCACTCCAGCAGGATGGAGCTGAGGTAGCTGTTAGGGTGGGCTAACCCAAGGCCCTGGATGTGGGGCTGTGTGATAGCTGAGCTGGTCAGTCCCAGGCCACTGAAGGGCCACCCCCTTAGGCGAGGGGCAGAGCCAGTTCTCCCAGGCCCATGCCTTCAGGGCCAGTGTTCTTACTCAGGTGGGAAGGGGTGGGGCCTCTTGCTCTTATTTTCATTTTGAGATAAGATTTCAGGTTGCCCAGACAGATTTCTCACCACGTGGCCAAGGATGTTTTTCAACTCCTAATCCTCCTGCCTCTACCTCCCAGGTTCAGGATTAGTGGGAGGTCACCTTGCTCAACTCTATTACTCTTATTAAAGTCAGAAAACTAGTGCAGTGGTAAGTTAGACAGTCACAAATCTAGCCATATTTTTGCTAATTTTAATTTTGCTAAGTGTGAATGTAAATAACAACACCAATAATAAACTTTACTGTTTTATCACAATTTCACAAAAGGAAGAATGTTATAATAAAAATTAGATGGGCCCAGTCTTAGAACAAAAGATAGCCCTTTTCTGGAAGGTACTATTAACTCCTTACAGGAACATTTTCCTGGAGACATCGGAAAGATCCCTGACATATGAGCACCAGTCCAGCTGCATCAAAGGCTGTATTCTGGAGCAGGTGAAATGGCTCATAGGGTAAAGGTTTCACTTGACATGAAGCCTGATTATCTGAGTCCAGTTAGGACCTAAATGGTGGGAAAAGAGAATCTGACCCCAGCTAGTTGTCTTTTATCCTTTGATTTATTAGCCTGCATGTTGCCCCCAAACAAACAATTTAAATCTTATTTACTTTATTTTTTTTCTGCTCTTTTAAACTCCTACAAAACACAGAATGAACATTTAATGGGTGTTTAATCAAGTAATATCAATTAGCAATTTAGTTTGTTCCTACATATGTGATATTTATTTTTTTTCCTTTTGGAGAAAGTATCTTCTTTTTCTCATATAATATATACTGGTTACAGTTTTCCCTCCCTCTACTCCAACCAGATCCTCTCCACCTCCCCTCCCATCCAGACCCACCCATCCCCTTTCTGTTTCTTATTATGCTAACTGTCTTCTAAGGGATAAAAATAAAATAAAATAATATGAGACAAAGAAAAGACTAATAGAACAAAACAAACAAACAGATGGAAAAGAGCCCAAGCAATAAATGCAGGCGTATATAGACACAGAGGCCCATTTGTTCATATGCTCAGAAATCCCGTAACAACACAAAACTGGAAGCCATAATTTATATGCAAAGGCTCTGGAGGGTAAAAAGAGAGAAAATATATAAATAAAAATATGATAAAATTTAAAAAGTCTGACAATATTACAAGACAAGGAATCTCTGAAGATGCCATGACTTCATTTTCTGTTGTCCATCTATTGCTGGGCATGCAGGTCACTTTTAAGAATAGTTTGTTACCTCAGTGAGAGACTCTTTTGGAGAAAAGAAAATTTTTATCTGCAAGGGGTTTTCAACTGGATATAGCTTCTGTTTTATGGACGGAGTCATGTGTCCTCTTTTCAGCTCTAGGACCCATGCACCTTGATTTTGACTGGATGACCTGTTAAGAATTGCAATGTCAGCTGGGCAGTGGTGGCACACACCTTTAATGCCAGCACTTAGGAGACAGAAGCAGGGGATCTCTTCTGTCTGAGGTTTCTGTCCTGCCCAGTTCCCACAATCGTTAAGTCCCAAAGAAATCACACAGAGGTCTACATTAGTTATAAACTGATTCGCCTAATATCTCAGGCTTCTTATTAACTCTTACAATTTATATTAGCCCATTATTCTTATCTGTGTTAGCCACATGGCTCAGTACCTTTTTCAGCAAGGCAGTCACTTCTTGCTTCTTCTGTGGCTGGGCTACTGCGGACCAAGCTTTCCTCTTCCCAGAATTATCCTGTTCTCATTGACCTGCCTCTATTTCCTGTCTGGTTGTCCATACTTCCTGCCTGGATACTGGCCAATCAGCATTTATTTAAAATATAGTTGGCAGAATACAGACCATTGTCCCACAGATCTCTGTGAGTTCAAGGCCAATCTGGTCTATAAAAAAAATAAATTGCAATGTCCTCCTGGTAGATTTTTCCTTTGATAAGTATGTAATGTCCTTCCCTATCTCTTCTGGGTTTTTGGTGTGAAGTCTATTTTGTCAGATATTAAAATGGCTATACCAGTTTGCTTCATAGGTCAATTTGCTTGGATTATCCAATTTTATTCTTTACCCAGAGGTGATGCCTGTTCTTGATAGTAAGGTGTGTTTCTTGGATTTAGCAGAAGAATGAATCTTGTTCTTATAACCATTCTGTTAGTCTATATCTTTTTATTGGGCATGTGAAACCATTGATAAAATTGAGTGGTATCAATGAGGTGTGTGTGTTGATTACTGCTATTTTGTTTTGTGTGTGTCTGTGTATATGTATTTCCCCTGTGTCTTAGTTAGGATTTCTGTTGCTGTGAAGAGACACTGTGACCATAGCAACACTTTTTTTTTCTTCCAAGACAGGGATTTTGTCTATTTAACAACCCAGGTTGTCCTGGAAATTTCTTCGTAGAGTAGGCTGGTCTTGAACTCACAGATATCCACATGCCTCTGCCTCCGGAGTGCTGGGATTAAAGGCATGCACCACCACTTGGTGACAGTAACTCTTATAAAGAAAAACATTTAATTGGGTGGCTTATAGTTTCAGAGGCTTAGTCCATTATCATCATGGAATGACATGGTGGCATGTAGGCAGACATGGTGCTGGAGGAGGAGCTGGAAGTTCTACATCTTGATCTGCAGGCAGCAGGAAATGAATTGTGTCACTGGTATTAGTTTGAGCATAGCAGACTTCAAAGCCCACCCTACAGTGACATACTTCCTCCAACAATGCCACACCTCCTAATAGTGCCACTCCCTATGGGGTACATTTTCTTTCAAATGAGGTGTGTGTGTTGATTACTGCTATTTTGTTTTGTGTGTGTCTGTGTATATGTATTTCCCCTGTGTCTTAGTTAGGATTTCTGTTGCTGTGAAGAGACACTGTGACCATAGCAACACTTTTTTTTTCTTCCAAGACAGGGATTTTGTCTATTTAACAACCCAGGTTGTCCTGTTTTGATTTGGGGTGCGTTTAACCTTCTTAGGTTGAAGATTTCCTTCTGCCACCTTCTATAGGGCTGGATTTTTAGATTAGATTGCTTAAATTTGGTTTTAATCATAGAAGGTCTTGTTTTCTCCATCTACTGTGACTGAATGTTTTGCTGGGTATGGTAATCTAGGCTGGCATCTGTGTTCTCTTAGACCACAGATGTGCAGCACCTCTGTCCAAGCCCAAGGCTTTTAGACTCTCCACTGAAAAGTCAGATGTAGTTTTAATAGGTCTGTTTTTATAAGTTACTTGATCTCTTTTCCTTTCAGCTTTTAATCTTCTTTCTTTATTTTGCACATTTAATGTTTTGACTGTTATGTGTCAGGGCATTTTCTTTTCTGGTTCACTGTTATTTGGTATTCTGTATGCTTTTTCTTGTACCTTGATAGATTGATTTCTCCTTCTTGTGTTTTTTTGGTTTTGTTTGAGACAGGATTTCTCTGTGAAACAGCCTTGGCTCTATAGAACCACAGAACTAGCTCTGTAGACCAGGCTGGCCTTGAACTCACAGAGGTCTGTCTGCCTCTGCCTCCCAAGTGATGGAATTAAAGGCGTGCACCACCACTGCCCGGCTGGCTTCTCTTCTACATTAGAGAAACTTTCTTCTATGGTTTTTTTTGAAAATCTTTCCTGTGTCTTTGACCTGTCTTCCTTTAGTCCTATTATTCTTAGATTTAGTCTTTCCGTAGTGTTCCAGCTTTCCTGGATGTTTTGTGCCAGGAATTTTTTACATTTAATTTATTTTTGAGCAAGGTATGCATTTTTTTCCTACTGTATCTTCAACGCCTGCGATTCTCTTTCATTTATTATATTCTGTTGGTGAGACTTTCCTCTGAGGTTCCTGTTTTGAGTTCCTAAATTTTTCATTTCCAAATTTCCCTCAGGTTTGGTTTCCTTTATTGCTATTTCCACTTTTAGGCCTCAAATGCTTTCATTTATTTTTTCTGTTTATTTTCGTTTGCATAGTTTTCTTCATTTTCCCTCTAAGGACCTTTATCATATCCATAAAGGCTATTTTAAGGCATTTGCTTTGTGCTTCGGTGGTGTTACAATTCTCAGGACCTACTGCATTAGGATTGCTGGGCCCTCGTGGAGCCATCTTGTCCGGGCTGGTTTTGATTCTGTTTATCTGCTGGCATCTAGGCTTCTGGGTTTGAGAAGATTCTAATTCTAGGTGCTGGTATCTGTTCTTGTCTTTTTTGGATGAGTGTTTTGTTCCTTTGCTCTGTTGCCCTCTCTGGTTCTTAGGAGGATATGGTGGCTGTGTATTGTCGGTTAGGGAAGACTTCTAGGATCACTTCTAGGACCACTGTGGGTTCCATGTAAAATGTGTTTCTAGGTGTGGGGGCTGACACTTAGGGACAGGGATGAGCCCATCGCTGGGGAGGTGGGGGTGTCCAAAGAGGAGAGGTGTTCTACCGGGATTTGCTTAGTCCCCTAGGGATGGAGGCAGAGAGTAAGAGGAAACCACAGCAGATAGTCTGCCACAGAGCTGGGGATGAGATTGAGACCTTGGATATGGAGGAGGGGAGGGGAGGAGATCTGAAATTCACCTACCTGCTTAGCTGGCCTACTTGCTTCTCTGTCAGGCTTTGCTGGCTCCCAGTTACTGCTTGCAAGCTCTGGGGGTTGAGATACCAGGATGGCTGTGGAGGAGGGTTGGAGGAAATCTGTGATCCCATGGAGAGGAAGTGAGGGCCACAGCAGGTGAACTGATACAGAGTTGAGTTGATCTTGGGGAACTAGAATTAGAGAGGAGGAAGAGGAGAGTAAATGCAGTTAGGCTGCCTGCTTCCCTAACCAGAGGGGCTTTGGGTTCTGAGGGAAGGCCTGCTGGAGTTGGAGGCTGGAGTAAAGTGATGAGTGAAGGGAATTCTATATGGTCCCCTGGAGATGGGGGGAGGGGAGGCTGCATCAAGTGGTCGGCTGTAGTTATATTTTATTTGTGTTTTAATATATAAAGCTTGCCTGAAGATCAGAGTGCAGATCTAAGCCACTAGAGGCCAAGGAGCGGTGGCACACACGTTTAATCCCAGGACTCAGTGCCACCCTGGGCTACACGAGGTTGAATTTGTCTAAAAAGAGAAATAGAACTCACCCAAAGGTGCTCCCAACACTCAGGAGTCACACACCTTTAATCCCAGCACTAGGGAGGTAGAGACAGGCGTGATATGGCTGGGCAGAGAGAGGTATATAGGGCAGGTGGAGCCAGGAGCTCATGGAGAGCATTGCAGTCTGCTGAGGACAGGATCGCCGATTCGTTTGTCTGAGCCCTGGTAGAGGTAAGAACTCTCTAGTGGCTTGGCTGCTTTGTGGGGTTTTGTTGTTGTTGTTTTTATCTGCCGCTTGAATCCCACTCTCTGTCTCTGGGTTTGTATTATTCATGTTACTGTCTGCTGCAAAACTGGGGATGAGACTAGGAAATAGGTTTGGAGGCGAGAAGGGAGGGGTGAAGATCTACGGTTGTGCTTTCTGAGCCTTGGCTGAAGTAACCAGCAGGTCCCCAGGGAATGAATGCCTGCTGGGTTGGGCACTGGGATAACTGCTAAACAAATAAAATTAAAGTCATATTTTATTCCAGTAATACATGAAAAGTCTGCGATTAACGTTTTTCAAAAGCACCCCAGGTAATTCTGATAAGAAATCCCACTGGAGATAGTCTGTCCTGGGAGACAGGATTCGCTTCTGTGGCTGCGTGCACCCTTTGCGTTCTTTCACCAGACTGCTTTTACAGTCCTCGAATGTGCTTCTCTGTGCACCACAGGCTCCACACCCACACGGATCAGCACAATGTGTCTTCTGGTTCCGTGTTCCGACAACTCTCTAGTGATATTCATCCCTTTTCTTTCCTTTTTTAAAAATGGCTTTATATTTTGAGATTATAAAACTAATTTCATCTCTCCCTTCCCTTTACTCTCTCTCTCTCTGACCTTCCATATGTTCCTCTTTGCTCTTTTTTGAATTCCTGATCTCTTTCTTCACTAAGGGTCGTTACTTACACACACACACCCAAGGGGTGATATTGGGGGGCAGTGGTAGTTCTTTCCTCTGCTTCCCACACTTGTCCAGTTTTGCTGTGGTTTTGTCTTCAGAATGGCCCAGGAAAGCTCATACTTCGGAGACTCTGAAAGCTAGGGTGAAAACCATTTATAACTCAACTTACAACAGTAAATTTGTGAGAATTTACCATCAT
This sequence comes from Ondatra zibethicus, assembly GCA_004026605.1. Classification (NCBI taxonomy): domain Eukaryota; kingdom Metazoa; phylum Chordata; class Mammalia; order Rodentia; family Cricetidae; genus Ondatra; species Ondatra zibethicus. The sequence continues at coordinate 101,929 of PVIU01003627.1, forward strand.
ATTTGGGGCCTAGAAATAGGCTACCTTCTAAAACTAAACCCACTGATTTCTATCGGACTGCTCACAGCGATGACAATGTGGGCTGGGTGGGCCACTGAAAATGCTTTTGAGAACTGACACTTTCTGTGACTTCTCCCTCCCTCCACGATGAACACTTCTGGTGTGAATTTCTAGAGCTCAGCTGTTGCCCGGCCCTGGCTGAGCTCTGGGAGTACAACTGAAGAGAGGGAAGAGGGATTAGATGAGCAAGGAGGTCAAGATCATAAAGTGGAAACCCACAGAGACAGTTGATCTGAGCTCCTGGGAGCTCAAGGACTCTGGACTCTAGACCAATAGCTAGGGAGCCTGCATGGGGCAGATCTAGGCCATCTGCATGTGGGTGATAGTTGTGTAGCTTGGTCTGTTTGTGGGGTCCCTAGTAGCAGGATCAGGAACTGTCCCTGGTGCATGAGCTGGCCTTTTGGAGTTGTTCCCTACAGAGGGATACCTTGCTCAGCCTTGATGCATGGGGCGGGGTGGGGGGGGGGAGCTTGGTCCTGCACCAACATAATATGCCAGGCTTTGTTGAATCCCCATGGGAGCCCTACCCTTTCTGGGGGGGGCGAAGAGGGGGGTAGAAAGGAGTTGGAGGAGGGAACAGGAGGGGAGGAGGGAGGAGAAACTATGGTTGGTATGTAAAATAAATTTAAAAATTAAAAAAAAACACCACTGTTTTTTGAAGAAACTGTTCTCTCTTCCTTTGCAACAAACCTTAACTCCTCTTGCCTAATCAGCAATAGCAACCCCTTGTTTCAGCCAGGGAAACATATACAGCTTGTGATAGGTAACAGCTCTGTTTGAGCTCAACTGTGGCTCTGTTTTCCTATGCTCAAGTTTTGTCTCTAGATGGCTTTCCGGACAGTTTCCAGGTCAAGCCTTCTGTACAGTAAGCGCTGGGTTGGGCCATGGTTTGGGTCTGTCTCTCAAAGGTTCATGTTGGAAGAACGATCCTCAGTCTGAATTTGGAGGAATGATGTGAACACTGTACAAGGTAGGGTACGTGGGGTGTCAGTAGGTCCCCGAGGGCATTGCCCTTTGGGAGAAACTGCAATAGACTTCCTGGGACTGTAGTTAGTTGTGCAAGAGGATTGTTGTAATAAAGACCAGATTCAGCCTTCTCTTTCTCTAACCTCAGTCTTGCCATGTGATCTTTCTCCAACCTCAGTCTTGCCATGTGATCTTTCTCCATCGACACACTGTCCTTCACAAGGTTCTCTGTGACAGAATCTAGTTTATGTGAGGGCTATGCTCTTGAACCTCCACAGTTGTGTGCTAAATTAGCATGTTTCACAGTTAATACTTCCACCCTCAATGTTTCATTAAAGCAACAACAAATACCGTAAGAAAATACGGTGTTCTTTCAACCATGGAAAGAGTGAAATTCTAGCCCTAAGGAGACTGGCCAGCTTCTGAGCCAGTGAACACAGCCAGGAATGCATTGGGTGGGTTCCTGAAGCAATACAGATGTTCAAGGATAATATGGCCCCATTGGACACATCAGAACCCATCCCTGCCTGAAGCTGGAGATGTTAGACTACCAAATCCAAAAGATTACCATGAAATGGGAAGAAGGAAAGTTAAAGTTCTGGAAATTATCTCAAGTCCTTCCATAGACTAAATTTTATATATTCTTATTTTTGTCTCCCCACATAGCAGCCCTTTCATCGGCCTACTGCCTGTCATAAAATGGTTTGTATTAAATTTAAATAAGCCAACGATGTTGTTTTTAATGGAAATGATTTTGCTTAATATTTAGAAGTATAAAAATATGTCTATCGAAGCCTGAAGTACATAGAAAGCTAGAAGGGAATTAAAAGCTTCTTATCTTGCTAGAAAGAATAATCAATGTTGAAAGTTAATGTATTTATTGGATCTATTGTATACATATTAATGTTATCCATAAAATTATATATGTTTATAATCTATTTTAAGTAGAGGTTCGCACTACTAAATGTTTTTGAGCATTATGGGAGAAATATTTGCTTAGGTTTTCTTTCTTTCTACTATTACAACAGTTTGTATAGCTTAATGAGTAGCTCAGACTATCGGGGGACTCACATCTTCCTGCTTTAGTCTTTGGGGTCACAGGCATGTGCTACTTTGCCCAGACTTAGTCAAGTTTTAAGAGTAGAAAAATATAAATCTATGCAACAAAGAAAAGGGAAGTGGAGAGGAGGAAGAAAAGGAATCGGGGGAAGAGAACAAAGGAGAAAAAGTGAAATTATACCAAGATATCATCTCTGATTTTCAGTATACTACAGATACTTACTTTACATACTTGTGGCAAAGTTATTTATACTTGTATTTTAAGCATAATTAGCACATAAACATTCATTTGTCTTAGCTGACAGATAATGTCTACCACTAGATGCTTTATTAGTCTTTCCCAATTAAAAATATGACTCAGGTAATCAATATGAGCTTTAAAGATGTGGAAACTCATAACTCACATTTCTTAGCAATAAAAATGACCATGTTGTTGCTGCATGCAACTTCTTGAAAGAGGAAAGAACAGAAGCTATAACGACTCTTCCCAGCAGCTCACAGCTTTGTAAATAGTTTAGCTAATGTGTGTATTTTTAGCATGGTTTTGCATCTTTTATGAATATGCTGCGTCCTGAATATTTGTGCTAATATCCTATGATATCCAATTCATATGCTGATATCCTGCCTCTCAGTATGATGGCATGAGGAGGCAGTTGTTCTCAAACTGAGGGTCAAGACCCTTTGGGGGGTCACATATCAGATATTTACATTACAATTCATAACAGTAGTAATATTATAGTTATAAAGTATCAACAAAATAATTTATGGTTGGGGTCATCACAGCATTAGGATGGATGAGAACCATGGGGTGATTAAATCATAAAGACATCACCCTCATGAGTTGAATTAGTCACATGTAAAAAGTAAGACCTGGAAACAATTTCCTCTTCCATCTGGGGACCCAGCAAGAAGCTGCCTTCTACATACAGTGAAAGAAAACTTCATCAGATAATAAATTTGCTGGAACTTTGGTACTGGACTTCTCAGCTCCAAACCTATAAGAAACACACTTCTGCTATTTAAAAGCTGCAACCTAGTCAGGCAGTAGTGGCACATGCTTTTAATCCCAGTACTTGGGAGACAGAGTCAGGCAGATCTACAAGAGCTAGTTCCAGGACAGGCTCCAAAGTTACAGGGAAACCCTGTCTCAGAAAAAACAATAGCTACATCCTATCTTATTCTTCTTGAACAGACTAAGAGAAAATACAATTTTCAAAGACATGTGTGGTACAAAAAGCCTCGGCTCTCTTCCCTTGTGAATCCTCTCAGTCTGTTTCATCCGGTATGTGAATTTGCATGTGTGTGCATGCATGTGTGTGTGTTAAGCTGAGTGTGGCAAACTGAGTTATATTGGTGCCACATTTCAGAAAGGAGTTACAATAGCTGTGTGTGTGCATGCATGTGTGTGTGCATGTGTCTGTGTGTGTGTGTGTTTTAAGCTGAGTGTGGTAAACCAAGTTATACTGGTACCACATTTCAGAAAGGAGTTACAATAGCCTAACTCCTAGAATTGCATACTCTTGGGCCTCCCAGAGCAGAGAGCTGACCTTTGGCGAGGATTATAATTGAACACATACAGGATACTATCCTTAGGGAGATCTATTGCCATGCCATGCATGTAGATTAACTGAGGAATGGGCTTGTCGACAGTGTATGCGATAACATGCTATGAGTTGGGAGTAAGCACTGAGATCCTTTTGTGAAGCTGTAGTAGGGTTGAATCCACAGCCCATGATGTGAAAATGCTAAAGGAGACAAAAATACCACACGAGTTCCGATGCCTGCTTAGGACAGTGAGATTTACCTAGATGGAAAAGTTAGACAACAGTATGACACAGCAAACCATCACTATATTTGGCTTATAACATAAGGAATTCAGGGTTATATACAGCCCAAGGAAGTCTTGGTACTAACTAAGACAATGAAATTTTTAGATCATCATATTTTTCATATTATCTGGTTCATTTCTAGCAAAACTGGAATTTTGGGGGGGGGTGATACAGTATCTATGGATCTCAGATTAATGTTCTCCTTCATTAGCTACCAATCGGCTGGCATTATAGGTGTGTGCACCAGGCCCAGCCTGAATTGAGCTCCTGAACCTACCCACAGTGAAGTAAATCAAGAACTCATCACCAAAAATCACACCTTGGATATTTGTTTCAGCTTCAAGTCTTGCCAAGAGTCTGCAAAAAATCTGGCTGGAGTTTATGAAAGGCCCTCAGAGGAGATGGTGCTGCGTTCCTGCCCTCTCCCACACTTTATCCCAGAGGTGACTCAGGAGTTTCTACAACATTTCTCACAGCAGCATCCCAGCATTTCAAAGGCCCAGATTAGTCAAAACCAATCAAAAAGATCTCATTTGATTCCTACACCTACTGCAAAATGGATGCCAAGTCCTTATAAAATTACAAGTAACAGCCACAGAAGGACCTTAACCACTTCCTACTGTAACCTCGTTTCTTTGTGAGGCAATTGAAATTTAGGGCAAGAAATCAAAATTCTAACAATTCATAACAATTCTGATAAAATAAATAGTGAGATAAAACTTCAAGGCACTGAATAAAAATGTATGGAACTTTCTCGAATTCCCCCAAAATAGCCTATGTCCTGGGAAACCCTTGTTTGCAGTGTCCTATAGTAGCATTAGCCTTGGTATTTGCAGCTATATAGAAATTGCCTATACTTATTATTTCTGTGCACTAGGCATGTCCAAATAGATTTGCATATGCTTGATATTTATCTTCACTTCTATTTTGTCATTCGTCTTTAGAAACTGAGGTATGGAGAGAATAATGACCTTCTCAAGGTTGCCGAAGAAGGAAGTGGCAAAGCTCAGCTCCAAGCCGAAGCACTGTGGTTCCGGCATCAAAGTGCTTAATCACCCACACATAACACCTCTCGAAAATCCTTAATTTGCTACACATATTTATCAAATCCTGTGATTTTAGAGTTTCCTCAGTGGGAGGGGCATGTAAAGGAGAACTGCTTTGAAAAAAATGTTAGAACCAAGTGATATATTGCTGTGTTCATTTCTTAAACATCCTTTTCTGTCCTCATAAGCACCGTGAATAGTGTCCTTACCAAGACAGACAGCAAACTGAGTGTTTCCGAAATGGATTTGTACTCAGAATCTTTGATGATTTTAGACAAGGGACATGGGAGAATCCAACCTAATCAAGATGGTCGGAACTAAACACAAAGCTCAAAGCAATTGTACAGCCTAGAAATGCTATCTGAAAGGCTAAATCTTTGGATTTTTATACTATTTGGAAGAGGATTTAGTTCTGTTAATAGGACAGACTTCGTGCAACATATGTTAAGAAAAAATTTGGAAGCACTTTAAAAATACAAGCTTGGAAGCTTAATCTTGCAAAAAAAAAAAGTGGGGGGGCTCCTTAAAATGTTTTGGAGGTTTTAGGAGAAAGTCAATATTAAAATTAGTACAGCGCATAGAGAAAAGGCTCTATGAGTTGAGTGACTGTTGTTTTTCTAAATGTCAGCATGGAAACCCAAACAAAAAGAGGTGAATTGGGTCCCTGGAAAGACTGACTGGGAAAACTGAGTGCTATTTGTGATGTGGCTGATGGCAACCAAAACTTGCCAAGAGTGTGATGACAAGGTATTTCCTGGCACTCAGGACGCTTCAGGTCATACCTGACTGTACTATTGAGGGGTCACAAGCTTCAAAACAAGAGGCAATGAATATGGAGAAATGCTACCAATTCCTTGAGTGATGTCCCCAAATAGAGCTCTTTGGAGTCTGGAAAGCATCCATAGATAGTCTGAACTGAGCTTTAGACTAACATGACAGTCTTGTGCATAGCAGAGGAAAACAACCAACCTCAAACATTACCTATGGTCTGCTTTTATTTTAACAGCATAGAAAATAACCAATTTTAAAACATAGCCCGCACTCTGCCTTCACTTAACATCATGATTTTTTAAAATACAATGTTTGGGCTGTTAACAGAGGCTAAGGATTTCTTCATTGTGGCTTTAGAGTCTTACCCTGAACACAGTATTTAATTTAGCAGGAAATTTTATTACAGACAACTTCCTTTAAAGGTGTAACCACCTATACTGAGGAGGAGGGGGAAAAAGCTCTAGTTAAATTCTAGTAGACTTTAGTCTCTATTTTTTTTTCTTATCTGTAAAAGAAAGGATTGATCCTAATCTTCTTCAAGAGTTTATAGGAAGTGGTGTGAATATGCTAACAAACAGCTACAATTCCAGCACTGAGGAAGCAGAAGCAATAGAATAGAATGTTCAAAGTTAACTTGGGTTCCATAAATATAAAAATTTAAAAATAAAAAACCTTTCTTTGAAGAAGAGGAGGAGGAATAGGAGAAGGAGAAGAAAGAAAATGAAACATGATGTCTATCTATAGCAAACCATTACTCTACCCAGGCCTTTTCTTCTTCCATGTCTAATATATTGGTGCCATTACATTGGCTGATTGAAGACTCCTTTCTAATTTCTCCGTTGATTCATCCACATCCTGGTACAACTTGCCACATGAATTCACGCAGGCAGCTTCTTTTGATGTATGAATACAGGTATTAGCCCCTGACCCAAAGTTCACTTCTTGACCAACTAGTTCAAGACGAACAGAGAGAGGGTTGGACCTTGAACCCCACAATGCCCCAATTTCAACAGATAGCATTCAGAGTTGAAGTCAATGTTCACAAATTCCTTTAGCCCCTTCTCCCTCTAACTCTGGTTCCATAACTTTGGAGGGTATGGATGTAAGTCAAGGGCCATGTGGTGTAGGAGGATCCTTCTGTATTTGGGTTGCTTTTATTGGTTAATAAAGAAACTGCCTTGCCCTTTTGATAGGGCAGGACTTAGATAGACAGGGAAAGAGAACAGGATACTGGGAAGGGGACAGGGTTAGAGAGAGCCGCCGCCATGAAGCACCCAGATCAGACACGCTGAATCTTTCCTGGCAAGCCACAACTCGTGGTGGCACGCAGATTATTAGAAATGGGTTAAACGAATATGTGAGAGTTAGCCAATAAGAGGCTAGAACTAATGGGCCAGGCAGTATTTAAATGAGTACAGTTTCCGTGTAATTATTTCGGGTATAAGCTAGCCAGGCACCGGGCGGCGGGAGCCGGGCGGCCGCAGGGACCAAAAGCAAGCCCGCGCGCCTCTTGCAACAGCCGTGTATTAGTTAATTTTCCGTTTCTGAGATAAATATCAAGGCAACTTAGAGAAAGAAGAGTGTATTTGGGGTTATGGCTCCAGAGGGATAAGAGTCCATCATTAGCAAGGCATGACAGCAGAAACAGAAAGTTGAGGAATGACATCTCAACCACACATACAAAGCAGAGAGTGAACTAGAAGTGACTTTTGGCTTAAACTTTCAAAGCCTGACTCCAGTGACTACTTCCTTCAGCAAGGCCACTCCTTCCAAACTTCCCCAGACAGTGCCATCTGCTGAGGACCAAGCATCTGAGCCTATGAGGAGTAATTCTCATTTGTACTATCACAGAGGTTGCCTTTGTAAAGAGGATCCTTGTCTCCTCTCTAGTACCTAGCCAGGGCTAAGCTCCTATCTTGTAGCAGCCCCAAGGTAGAGTGGGGCAATGGGATTGACTTCTAAATTAGAGTCTTATATCCTATCTAGGACCTTGGTTGATGAGCTAAACTTTTGGAGACCCCCTCACCTCTAAAGTTTATAAATGCAGGTCATTTCCTTTGCTCTGGGAATTGCTGTTGGGTCTCTCCCACATTCCAGCTTCTACTTAGTGTGACTGGCTAGCATTATGAAAAGGACCTGATTATCTGAAACAAGAGAGACACAGACAGGCAGAGAGACAGACAGACAGACAGACAGACACACACACACACACACACACACACACACGAGAGAGAGAGAGAGAGAGAAAAGGAGAGAGGGGGAGGGAGAGAGAGATTGAGAGAGAGAGAGAGAGAGAGAGAGAGAGAGAGAGAGAGAGAGAGAGAATGGGAAATGTTGGTTGTTTAAGCTTAGATGTCCTTTATATGACTTCTGCATTACAGTAGCTGTCGGTTCCAATAGAGAGATAGAGGGCTATAGATGAGCGTTGGACACCCACACATATTAGTATACTAACAAAGGGTTAACATACTTCAGAAATTTGCCGCACTGGTGAGGCCATAATGAGGAAGCTACCACTATTGTTTTGCTGGTTTGATATTTAAAAATAAAGAAAAAGAAATATTTACTCTACCACAAAATCAGAAACCCTTACAGTGAAAACCAGAAAAGAGCGTTGCCTAGATCCCTCAGTAAAGCTCTCTTTAGAACATTTCTCTCTCCCCACAGAGTAAGAAATGGATTTTTCAAAGCATCTAAGCTACCAGCCTAAACAGTTGTGATTCTCCAAAGCTTCCATTGTCCTGCCACACTTACCTTTATGAGCACAATTAACTGTTTCTGTTTAACAGTCTTTCCCCTCTAATTAAACAGAGATAGAACTGAGTCAACAGTGGAGTTCTGGAAGCTGACAAACTGAAATGTCAATCAGCTCTGTCCAAAGATATTAGGAAGCGGCATTGATCCTGCATTCTTAAAACAGAGAAAGACCTTTGAATTAGAAACAGTCTCATGGAGGAGCTGAGGAATCTCCCAAATAATGATTCATTTCCCCTCCCGAACATCTTCTGATTCATAGACTAGACAGTCAAGGCCAAGGATTGTCCAGCTTGCAGGAAGCGAAAAGTTCCATGCTGTGCCATGGGTGTTTCCTCTGTAGTATCCTAGCCTTGTCCTAAAGCAGAGGACATCGATGGAGCAGAAGGCTACTAGTGCTACGAAAGCAGAGGAGGTGGTGGCATGCAATGATTTGTCGCTTCTAGTTTCATTCTTGGAGCAGGTGTAGGGGATTCTTTACATCCCAGTCACAGAGCGTCCTCAGGCTCCATAAAACTTTTTGCGTAGCTCAGCAGGCCCAGATATAAAGCTGATGGTTTCATAACTTTCTAAATATAACTAAAACTATCACTGTGTATACTTCGAGTGGGTGAAATGAATGGCATGTGGATTTCTTTTCAAATTAATATCTATTTATTTTGGTGTTTCTGGGGATTGAACACAGTCCCATGTATAGGCAAGTACTCTATAATGTCCCCACATCCCCTACACACATCTTTTTTGAGACAGGGTCTCACGTAGCCACATCTGACTTTGAACTCTTGATCCTCCTGCCTCCACTTCAAGTTGGGATTATAGGCCTATGTCCCTATGCATAGATAAACGCAAGTGTTCTAGAGAGGTCACTGGTTAGTTTCCGGCTGCTCAGTCCTGAAATAACCACACAGAAACTGTGTTAATTAAATCACTGCTCAGTGCATTAGCTTTAGCTTTTTATTAGCTAACTCTTACATCTTAATTTAACCCATTTCTATTAATCTGTGTATCACCACAAGGCTGTGGCTTACCGCGTTAAGTTCTGGCATCTGTCTCCGGTGGGGCTACATGGCTTTTCTCTCACTCCGCCCTTCTTTCTCCCAACATTCAGTTTAGTTTTCCCCACCCAGATCTGTTCTACCCTATCAAGAGAAGCCAGTTTCTTTATTAACCAATGGTATTCACAGCATACAGAGGGGAATCCCACATCATACAAGCTCTTGGGAAAGGGTCCAGGCAACTGTGTTAGGAGATCATTCCAGATAACGCTGAGGGGATGAGCCCTGCTTTTAAGGACAAAAAAAGATAATGGAGTTGGGGCAATATAGTTTAATGATAGATCTTTGGCTACCAAGTACCAGCTGAAAGTTCAATCAGCTACAATGAAAAAATAAATCTTTAAAAATCTTACAGAATCCCTACAAAACTCAAAAATAACCAACAAGCAAATGGCCACATATCAAAAATCATAATTCTAGAGTCTTGAGAGATGTCTCAGTGGTTAAGAGCACTGGTTGCTATTCCACGGGTTTGATTCCCAGCACATACACATTGGTTCATAACCATCTGTAATTCCAGTTCGAGGGGATTCAAGACCTTCTTCTGGCTTCTATATTCACATGGTGCCCAGGTATGTATGTATACAAAACACCCATACATATATAAATAATAAAAATTTAAAAATCATAATTCTATAATTCCATTCTTAATCCTAAAACTGAATTTTATCAATACAATAGCAGTCATGATTTTTTTTAAAAAAGTGTTTACTAAGTCAGGTGTGGTGGCTTATAATTTTAATACCAGTACTCTGAAGGGTGAGGCAGGAGGATTATGGCTAGTTCAAAGCCATTCTGGGCCACAGTGTAAAACCTTGTGTCAAAACAAAAGTAAAACATTTTCACTGGAGGGAAGGCAAGAGCCCTAGTCATATAGCAAGCTCCATGTGCATATCATAGGCTGCTACTGAATCTTTACAAAGGCCTGTTTCATTTTATGAGCTGTAAAAACCACCACCATCTTCTAGCAACAGGAAGGTAGAAATTCAGCAAAGGGAAGCATCATGTCTCCCAAACCACAAATGAAAACTGTGCAATCTGATTGGAAACCAGGTCTTCCGACTCTTAATTCAGCAGTCTTCAGCATCAAAATCCACTACTAAAAATGCTGCTTCAGCATGAGCATGGCCACCTTTAACCTTTAGAGCTATTATTTTAGCACACTTCTGAAGTTCCTTTGTTAACGGGATGCAAGACCATCTTTTCTTGATTGCAAAAGTGAAAGAAAACATACAACTTGATAAAATTCCCCTAAATCATCAGGGATGTTTTTGTCTTAAAACCTGGACTCATGTTTGTTTGTAGGGAGATGTGTGTTTGTGTGTGTGTTGAGAGAAAGACACACCCTTCTCTATGTGTTTGTGGGGAGAATAGTAGAATAGGATTCTAATATGAAATCACTTATTGATTTCTACGTAAGCTGTTAAAAGAAACTAATATTTATTGAATGGCTAAAAATTTATAAATCAGCTTCCCTCATCATTAGCACCTCTCCCATTCTGTCTCTCTCTCTCTCTCTCTCTCTCTCTCTCTCTCTCTCTCTCTCTCTCCTTCCCTTTCTCTCTCCTCCCTCCCTCTTTTGTTAAATAAAATTATTTTCATGCAGTTGTATTCCATTGTCTCTAACAATCTTTTCCCAGAATCTGTCTTCCTACTTTTCTTGTGCTATGTTAAGGTATCTACATCTTCCTTCTCTGTGAGGAACATTTAGCACAGTCAGAGTTCCTCTCTCTGATACCTTTTACTTCCATTCAAACATACTGACTCTTCTCTCATCTTACAAGCAGAACAAAGCATTTCTTACCCCCAAGGTTTCTGTAGTGTCCTCTACATTCATGGAGATGCTCAAGTGAGAACTGAGAGAGTCTTTTTATTCCTTCTTCTTGCTTCTCCCCATGAACCCAGTTGATATGTGTGGCAGTTTGAATGTAATTGGCCCCCATAATCTCATAGGGAGCGGCACTCTTGGGAATGTGGCTTTGTTGGAGTGGGTATGGCCTGGTTGAAGGAAGTGTATCACTGTGGGTGTGAGCTCTGAGGTTTCCTATGCTCAGGATACTGCCCAGTGTCTAAGCCACCTTCCTGTTGTCTGCAAGATGCAGGACCCTTAGCTACTTTTCCAGCACCATATCTGCCTGCATACTGCTATGCTCTATGCCACAATGATAATGGACTGAACCTCTGAAATTGTAAGCGAGCCAACCTAATTAAATGTTTTCTTTACAAGAGTTGCCGTGGTCATGGTGTCTCTTCACAGCAATAAAAGCCCTAAGTAAAAGAGTATGTGAGGTCTACAAACCCACCTTCTGTCTCAGTATTCCTAGGCTTTTCTCCATTTCCACTGTGAAGTTTAGAACCTGCACATCCAGGAGAAATACAATGCAAACCACACATGCAAATTTGTTTTAATTTTCTGAAAGCCACAATAGATATATTTAATAGCAATACTATATTGTGCTACAAATATAGCAGACCTGTAACTGGAGGTTTCACTCACACCCATCAGTTCCCAAATAATCACTCTGAGGCTTAAAATTAATTACAAATATTAATTACAAACTGTTAGATCTATTACCTCAGGCTTGTTAGTAAATAGCTATTACAACTTAAATTAACCCATTCTTATTATTCTATATTTTACCACGAGGCTTGTGGCTTGTTATCTCACATTTTGTTTCTCTAACAGTTGCTGGCATCTCCCCCTGACTCTGCCTTCCTTCTCCCTCTATCTCTGCTTGGATTTCCCATCTAGCTACATCCTGCCCTGCAATAGGCCAAAGTAGCTTCTTTATTAAACAATGGTAATAAAACATATTCACAGCATACAGAGGGGCATCCCACATCACAGACCTATTATTAGATAATAAATTTAATAAAATATTCTATTTACTGCAAATATTAACACATTGTCTTTTCCATAAATATTTACTATAAAGTTTTATGCATATTTTGCTAGCTGTCACCATAATGGACTGAGTAAGCACTCTAGATCAACATTTTTCTCAAAACGGACTCTTTACTGGGTACTGAGAGGCTTCCAGTTGGGACTGGAGAGATGGCTCGGTGGTTTAATAGCACTGGTTGCTCTTCCTGAGAACACGGCAGCTCACAATCAGCTGTAACTCTGACTCTGGGGGATCTAAAGCCCTCTTCTGACCTCCATGGGCACACATGTGCTGAATTTACATACATATAGGCAAAAACACCTCATATACATAAATTTAAAAAGTAAATCCTTTTTTTATAAGCCTCCAGTAGTCTCCTTTCTATATTTTCAACACATTATAGCTGGAGTCAGTTCTCTTCTCTGCCATGTGGGCTCCAGGAATCAATGCAGGTTGTCAGGCTTGGCAGCAGGCACGTAATGATTTACCAGCCCCCATTTTTGTAAAATAAAACTTTAGGTTGTTGCCTCTACAGAACTGTACATAGGGCTCTCTGGGTTCTGGGATATTTCCCAGGCCTTGCATGAGCTGGAATTTGCCTGCTTCTCAGCTCCATCTCTTGCTTTTCATAGCCCACACTACAGTGCACACTTGTTCTCTCTCTCTCTCTCTCTGTCTTTGTCCTCTCTCTCTCCTTAAATCCATCATCATGGTTTTGCCTTCTTAGTCATTGTCTATTCTGATCCTTCTGTTTAGAATGCGCTTTTCATCCCCCTGTGCATCTTCTGCTCACAGTTTGTCTCATCACTGTTCCAAGCGCCTTAAATATGGACCAAGTTTCCCACCCCATGTGCTCATGTACAACCCTCAGCAATTTCAACCATATCCTTTTGCACTGTTGATGATTTCTTTGTTATTTATATTTATTTTGGAGACAGGTCTCTCTATGTAGATCCAGATGGTCTCAAACTCATGGCCAACCTCCTGTTTCAGCCTTCTAAGTGCTTGGATTATACGTATGTATGAGCAAAGACTACCCGCATTTGTCTCTCAGATAATTCTTTTGCATTTGGATGTTAATCCTTTGGCCTTAACTGAGGTCAGGATAGGAATGGCGCTAGCTGCGTTTCTATGAGATGTCCCACTCTACAATAGGGCTTAGTATATGGTAGGTGCTCAATAGAGATCTGCTTACTGAGCAATGAATAAGTTTGGGGGTAGGAACAAAAATAAAATAGAAAGAAACTTTACTATTTGTGAAGGTCCTGGTGACTTAAAGATATCTGTGCCTCTTTTTCTTTATTATATCCAGATGCATTTGTTTCAAAGGAAATTTCTTTGAGGTATGTACTAAAAGGGAAAGTGCATGAAACATCTGCTTTAGTAAAAGAAAGACAGGGACTTGTCCCAGAAAATAAAAACCACTGTAAATTGCAGAGCACTTCTTAGAAGAATTAGCACTCAGTTTTGTGATAAAATAGCTGTCACTGGAGATAACCAGATGTTGCTCATGTTACTCACTCTCATGGAAACATTAAGTCTAGAGTTTGCTGCCTGACTCCTCGGGTCTTTTAAAGCTTAACCTTTCTTCCCTTTCTAGTTCAGGAGTTTAAATTTAGGGCCTCTCATATGTCAGGCCAACACTCTATCACAGATACCAATACCCACACCTTAACTACCCTTTCAAAGCCTTCTCTTCCTACTGGGATCCCTGAAACGATCCAGATTTCTTGTCTTTGAAGCCCCTCTTTTTTAATTCTTTCTTGTTCTCTAGGTTCCCTATTCCTTCCTGTTCATTCTTGATGTTCCTCTTCAATGCTCTCTTCCATTTCTACGACCCTATTTTCTCAATAGCAGAGCCTCTCAGCTGCACTGTCCCTCCCTGCCTTGTCTGTCCTGGAATTCAGCATCCTCCTGTTTCAGCCTCTTGAGTGCTGGACTTTTAGGCATTTATTACCGAGCCTGACAGATTCAAGTACGTACACATATTTCAAAATCTCTTTTATTCTGACAATGATGTTCTATTTTTGTCTTTCAAGACAGGGTTTTCCTGTGCAACCACCCTGGCTGTCCTGAAACTCTCTTTGTAGACCAGGCTGGCCTCACACTCAGAGATCTGTATGCCTCTGCCTCCTGAGTGCTGGTAGTAAAGGCATGCGCCACCACACCCAGCTCAAACCTTTCTTCTTGTCTCCAAAGACATGTTAGTATCTATCTAAGCTCTCCTTTGCAAGAGATGGATGAATTCCAAACTGAACAGAGGAGAAATGGAGTTAATGACTACCACCAAAACCCACTCTTACCTGGATACAGCGGCACACACCTGTACCTAAGCACTTGGCAACTGAGGCAGGAGGATTACCAGTTCAAGACCAGCCTGGATTACATAGTCAGGTCCTGCTTCAAAAATAAAACATATGTTTCTTTGAATGCTTTCTTTTTCATGAGCACTTTGTATATAATTGCTCAAGCCAGAAAACTAGATACCACTTCCTTCTTTCACAATTACAATCCATTATATAGTCCTAATCAATTAATATTTAGTGGCCGGTATTAGAAATGTCTTACATTAGCAAATGTATATAGTCGTCTTAAAGCATATATATAGCTATGTAATCATTGCATAATTATATTTAGTTATATGGTTTAATTATACATGTATTTGCTATTTGCTTATTTGCTATGGAACTTTTTCCTTGGGATTCTATACAACATTTGCAGTTTTATTTTTGTTTTTGAGACAGAGTCTCATCTTTTAGTCCAGGCTGGCCTAGAATTCACAATGTAGCTTAGGCTGCCTCCTAACCTCAAACTTATGTTGTTCCTCTTCTTGCCTCAACTTCCCAAGCACTGTATTTACAAAGGTAAACCAATGTACTCACTACAACATTTATTTTTCTTCAGAGATCTTATTTCCATTTTGGTTATGTTTGTCTACATGCAGGTTCTCACAGAGGCCAGAGGCACTGGATTCCTTGGAGCTCAGTTTCATAGCATAAGTAAATAAAAAAAATGTTTTTAAAAAATTAAGAACTTAGTGTCTGGGAATATAGCATATCGGTAGAGTGCTTACCTAGAATGCTCAAAGTCCAAAGTTCAGTCTCCACCACTGAATAAAAAGAGAAGGGGAGGGAACTATACTATGGGGCAAGGAAGATGGCTCATGGGTTAGGAGCATTTGATGCCAGCAACCATATGTGGGGTAGCTTACAACTACCTTAACTCCAGCTTCAGTGGATACACTTACACACACACACACACACACACACACACACACACACAAACATAGATAAATAAACATATATATATATATTTAAAAAAAGAGCGTACAAGCAGAAGAGAAGTGGGACGTGGTGGCACATGCCTTTAATCCAAACACTTAAAAGACAGAGGCAAGCGGATCTCTGTGAGTTTGAGGCCAGTGTGTTCCAATAGCAAGTTTCAGGATAGCCAGGGCTACATAGAATAACCCTGTCTCCAAAAACCAAAAGAATAAAAAATAAAAAGAAAGAAAGAAAAGAAGTAGAGGAAAGCAACCTGAAGCCTGTCTTTGGGAAGTTAAACTTCTGAACTCAAAGGGCAGGCTGTGGTAACTTTGCCCTCTTAATTTGGCTATGACCAGTGATAAATAAGTAGAAAACAAGAGGAAGTGCCGAGGAAGATTATTTCTTTTCTGTACACATTGCCTTTGTTTCCTTTCCTTGGAGGAAAGCAAAAAAGTAGTATAGATGCTCTTTACCTAGAGTTAACAGAAAGAAAGGGGGGTGAGAGAGGAGAAGAGGGGAATAAATAAATTGCTGGCTGCTGGTAAGCTTCTCTGCACCAGCCATGTTAGTAGTGAGAACTGCACTCTCCCTCACCCCCATCCCACCCCACCCCCGCTTGACTTATAAAGTTTGACTAACAATTGCTTCAAGCACATATATCTGATATCTGCCAGGTCACATTGGGCCATGTTTGTCTGTGTGTTTACTTTGACCCAGAGAGAATCATGACAAACTTCCTTTTTATGAATTAAAATTTAGGGGAGAAAGGGAATAAATGGGAGAGAGGGAGGGGAAAGAAAGAAGGAATCAGGGAGAGAGGAAGAGAAGGAAAGGAGGGAGAGAGTTGCTTAACCTTTAGTGAGTATTTATCAGCCACTGAAGTCCCAATGCATCCGGCTCAGGGCTCCTGTGTTTAGCCCTCCTCTCCTTCCTCTTTCTCTTTCTACACTTGTGTGAAGCTTGAATTAGATCAGGTTCTGGCTTGTAGAATACGAGGGGAGAGAGGGTCACAGCTTCTGGGTGTGTCTTTAGAAGATACACCTTGGGATAATAAAAACCTTAACTGCTTTCTGTGGCCATGAGGCCAGCTATGGGTGAGAAGATCTCCTGCTATAGAATGAGAAGCAGATATTAAGGGCAAGCAATATTCTTGGAAGGTACAACTTTGGGGTACAGGCATGAGGTTGAGGTAAGGTTGGGTTGATTTTTGCTTTCAGCTGTTCTCCTTCTGTAAACACAGGGGATTTCTAACGCTCATGAATGTTTGTTTCTGTTATTCTGCAATGTACCCCTGGGCTCAATTCAGTACCCAACCTAGGTATCATTCACTATTGCAGTTTGTGGGTAAGATGTCACTGAATGGCAGTTTCCTATCTCTGCTGAAGATGTGTTCCTTTCCTTCTGCATCCATGAGAAATGGTTGCTGTCATCATCCACTCTCCATCTTCTGTGCTTTGGCGCTTTATTTTCTGTTATCAACATAAAAACACAGTGTGTATGAGGAACTTCCCATAGAATTCCATTCTACTGAGACCTTCCATCCCTTGCATACTTCCGTCTTCTTACAATTTGCATGTTGTAATTTATCCATTCCTCTTGCAATCATGTGACTTTTTAGGAGATCTACTACATTGTACAACCATCACATAACCCAGTTTCACAACACCTTTATCTTTTGGTAGAATCCCGTGTGCCCATTTACCCCTAGGAGCTCTTTGTACCACTATCCTCACTGAACTGTAAGGCAACACATGTCACAGGCATGCAGATGCCCAGCGGCAACAAGTCTCAATCAGAGACAACCATAAGAAACTACGGATTCCATTTCTAATGATAAGAGATGGAGACTACCGAAACTCCTAGGGTTGAACAGATCATTGAAATTCAGAAAAATGTTTCATAGCACACTAAGACAGTTATTATTTTACTCCTTCTAATCTTAAAATAACCCTCTGTAAACCTGTGTCCATTGATGTTTTCCTGATGTATGAGACTTTTGTGATCCCCCGCTTAAACACATTACTCCTTATCTTCTAAGTTATTTGTAACTAGAATCTAAATCTGCGGCTTTCCATGTAAGATCTAACTTACTGTTCGATGAACATTTCTGACTCTACATGTAGACTATGATCACTATAATTTTTCACTTTGGGATACATATTGAAAAGAGTAATGTTTATTAACTTTCTCTGTAATAAATGTAATCAGCAGCTTTCTTGGCCCTCAGATTGGTATTAATGATAATTAACTGTAGTGGTGAAGAATTACCAACAGTTATGGCCCTGAAGAACAAAAAAAATGTATTGGAAAAGCTGCTTGAGTAAAGCAATCAGGATTTTAACTCCGGAAGCAACACCCACCAAGCAAACCGGGTGCCAAGTGCAAATCGCACCCCTCCCACTCATTGCCTAGCCCCTTCTTGAGCCTCAGGGTTGGCAGCAAATCAGCAGGGTCATCCTGCTTAAGGAATCCATTCACCAGAATGTGGGGTAGAGAACACAGAACACGAGGATAAGAAATGCTCATTTTTAGCACTAAAACACCTGCCTCCACCAGTTTGATTTTACATTAAGGAAAATAAGGAAGAGAAATCGGAATGAGTCAGCTCCAGCCCCAGCAGCACTAATTCCTGAGTGTGGGGAGCTCTGGGCAATGAGCCTTCCACTTGCAGAATTATGGCAGCCTTGGATGTTCACACACAAGTGTAGAACTTGAGAAAGCACGCACTTGAATGCAATGATACTCTACTTTGGCTCCTATGAGACTTACCTGGAAGCCTTTCCAACATCCCATGCCCAGGCCACCCTAAACCGGTTAAATTAGAATATTTGGAGATGAGATGCAAGTACCAGTTTAGTTTCACAGCCTTCCTAGCGATCCTAATACGTGCTAAAGGTTGAGAACCATGGGCTTAGTGTTAGGGTTCTCCTGTTTACATGGAAGGCATGCGGCTTTAGGTCCTTTACTATACATTGGAATCATCTAAAGAATTTTCAAAAGATATGGCTGTGAGGAAAATGGAGAAACTTGAGCACTGGGGACAAATTTCCAGTTATAAAATGAAAAGTCCTGGGAACTAAAGCATGATGTAAGCTTTGAAGGATATGTTAATTAAAACACAGTCTTTACATGATGTGTACATATTCCAAATCATCACATTATACATGGACTCTTTATCAAATAGAGGCATGTGTTGATGAACACATTGCTGCTGGACTCACCCTTAGAGACACTAACTCAGTTGGTCCAGGTTTGGGCTCAAATAAACAACTGCATCTTTGTTCAAAAGCTGTCCCAGTGATTCCAAGGCACAGTCAGGAATAAGGAATAAGTCCACTTCCTGGACCGAGAAAGGACACCTTAACTTGTGGCTGGCTCTAACGGAGGGCTGAGCATTACCTGCCAGATCATGTCCGTTAAGAGCTGAGACAAGATAAGCGAACGCAGTACCAGAGACAAATACCATTTGCTTTAGAAAGAGGTTTGAGATGCTTCTAGTTGTGCAGGCTTGAGCTTTTCAGCTCTTTGGGAGGCTGAGGCAGGGGGATTGAAAGTACAAGGTCTGTTTGAGCTACAGTCCAATGGCCCATCCTGGGCAAGAGTGAGACCCTGTTCCAGAATAAGAAAGTGAAAAAGGAATAGGAATGCATCTCAGCTCAGGAGCTGAATAGCTGCCCTATTATCTCTAAGTTCAGTATACATTATTGGGAGTGGGGGGAGCGCTCAAAGTAGTGTTGCACATGGCCTGAACATGTGTACACATGTGTGTATACATCTCGGTACCAGGTTTTTAGTAGAAAAAAAAATCTGGGAATATAAGAAAATTTTCTCCAACCAAATGTAATGTAAGGAATGTAAGGAGCATAGGAGACAGACTGGTCTGTTTGAGTGTGGTTGTTCGGATAGCTTGGTTGTTTTTTTAAATTCTATAGTTAGGGATATCTGAGCTTGCTGAGGCTCAAGGTTTATTTGCATCCTAAATGGATGTGGTCCAAGGAGTTTTCTGAAACATGCCTTCTTTTTCATCTCTTCATCAACACGGATGAATGGTCCAGTTTAAAGCTATCCTCATCCTCTTGGGCTAAGCCAGACCGGTGATACCGTTTCACAGTCCCTGTTGGTTTTAGAGCCCAGGCTCACCTGCCTTCTCAGATAAATCTCCAGGCAGTGGTTCGCAACCTTCCTAACCCTGCGACCCTTTAATACAGTTCCTCATGTTGTGACCCCAACCATAAAATTATTTTTGTTGCTACTTCATAACTGTAATTTTGCTACTGAGTGGCGTCTTGTTTCCCAAGACCAAACACGTATTTTGAGAACTGCTGCTTCAGGGCCTTGGGGTCTGTGGGACTGGAGGAGCAGCATTTAAGATGAGGTTTCCCTATACTTAGCTCTGAAATCTTCAGACTTACTGAGAGGCCGGCCTAGCAGCATGTACCTATTATCCAAACACCTAGGAAGTAGACAGAAGGATTGTCCAAAGTTCAAGACCAGCCTGGGCTACATTTAAGATTCTGCCTTAGACACCACAAAAGCGGAATTACCTGAGAAAGAACTATGAGAAAGAAAAGGTTTGGGGTGGTAGGTAAAACAGACAGAAGATGAGGAAAGGCATCCCAAGGAATTCCAGAGCAAGTAGCCAGCAACAGCAAGCACCCCCAGTTTCCCTGGTGAAAACTTTGCGATAGAGACCTGGCTCTGCCTCCAATTTCTGATTCAGGATCAGTTTAAGAAATGTGTGTTCTGATGCCTTGGGAAGGAACACCCGGGCATTCTTAGGTATAAAGCAGACCTCCTTGATAGCTGTCTACTTGTTCCCCCCTAACTCCTTTTTCTACAGCTGAATTAGATCCAAGTGAGACTTGTTCTCATTAAAAACCGAATCAGAATTATCATTTGTCTAAAATGTTGTGGCAAACATGGTCATTTACTTATTCTTAATGTAGGGTGTGATTATGAGGCTTGTGGTTTACCCAGTGACTTTGACATTTCTACTTTCCGCTCTGCCTTTTGCAGAGCTGACCTCTGCACAAGTCAAGGGCGAGGCAACTCCAGGCCCTCCCTCTGCTGCAGCCTTTTGGCCTCAACCTTACAGGTTGGACGGAAATAAACAGCCCCATCTACACCAGGTACTTACCCTGCCGCCATTAGCATCAGAAGCGGCTACCACAAAGCGTCTACTCCTGGAGTGGAATCAGTTTTAAATGCACCTGGAAGGAACACACACCTTACTTCACTCAAAGATAGCCAGCCAGCGGATCATCTAGCTTGCTCCCAGCCGACTAAAATTTTAGGGCTGAGGCACGACTAGGTCGGGTAAAGTCGAGGGCATTAAAAGAGTTATATGCATATCAACGACGTGCATCAGTCAGTCCAATTGGCCCAAGTTGTAAATATCAAGGGACTAAAAAGGCTATCTAGAGAAGGTTCTCTACCCTACCTTATGCTTTATACACGCCTAAGCCACAAAGAAGGGGACAGCATCGTTTTGTTTCAGCCTGAGCTTCATGCAAAAGAAGAACAAATAGCAAAATCACTCTTAAGTTGCAAAAAATTGGCCATAACCTCCATCTAAAGAAACTGTGTGGATCTGGTCCTCCAAAAGGCAGAGCAGAAAGGTTAAAGTCACTGGTTAAACCGGAGTTTTGATGTGGTTTTCCTGAGACCTAGGGGGTTTCCAAAGGTGCAGGATGCCCAGATAAATCTATAAAACTCTTAAATGCAGAAACAGGCATATGCAGCAATAGGTCTCTTGAGTCATCTGAGTGGTGCCCGCAGTTCCTCCTCCTCCTCCACCACCACCACCAGCCCTCGCCTAGCGGACTTGACCTCAGGGTCTGTAACCAAGCTCGGAGAAAAACTCAGCACCACTCAGCAGGCCTCAGGGATCTCCGGCGCCTGCGCAGTAGGCTCACGGAGTTGGGTTCGGGAAGGAACTGGGCGGCTGAACAGTCTTGGCCGTCTGGTTGTTCAAGGCTCCGGGCTCCGGCGGACCCCGGCGAAGCCGGGTCGCCGTGCTCTCTGCGACTCGCCTGGCGGCTAAATTTCAGCTGCTGGTTCAGGGGCAACAGGAGCGCAGCCTAAATTGAGAGCACAAAGAAAGAAATGCGCCGTAGAAACTTGTACTAGGATGAAGTCAGACAGAATCCTTGTTCTAGGCGTTAGACCAGCGCTCAGTTCCATGAATGAGTATGCTTGTTAAGAGAGCTTTTGCGGGCTGGGGGATGTAGCTCAGTGGTAGAGCGCGCGCTTCGCATGTGTGAGGTCCCGGGTTCAATCCCCGGCATCTCCAAGCAGCCGCGAAGGATTTGCCTTTTTTTCTACTATCTTTACCAACGTTTTGCTCACAACTAACACAACGGAAAACAAAAAACAAAACAAAAGACCAAGAAAAACCTATAAAATATGGAAAACTGACTCGTGCTTGCTAGAGGAAAAAGTGAAACGAAAGATTCGGAAAGAAAACTCGTACTTCTGTTCCTCATTAATGCTGATTTCACAAAAACAAAATTTGTGCAAAGTGAATCACAAAAATGTTACAATGCATTGGCCGGGAATCGAACCCGGGCCTCCCGCGTGGCAGGCGAGAATTCTACCACTGAACCACCAATGCAACCATGTAGAACTTTCTTCTTTCATACTATACTAGGATTTAATTCCATATGAACCATTAAATTTGTTCTGTCTTCATTCATTCAGTTCATTCAAACATCAGAAAAAGGAATAGAATTTTCTTGTTACTCTCGTTCAGTTTTTATCTCACTTACATGCATTGTATTTGGAGGTTTTTTTTTTTTTTTTTTGCCAACCACAGGATTTAGAATATGGCGCAGAATTCTTAATTCTGCTAAATACTGGCAAAGCATTAACATTTTAAAATTCTCACTGTTCTAACTTTTGTTAAATTTTGAGTTTTCTTGTTCTTGGCAAAAGACACAAGTGAAGATTTTGTATTCTGTAGAGGATTACATGATCACCGGCCTGTTTTCAGATACTTTGATCATATGTATACATCATATATATATATATATACGTCTGTATATATATGATGTATACACACACATATGTATGTATAATGTATGCATGCGTGTGTGCGTGTGTGTATCCCACCCCTTTCGGTTTTCATCAATTGTTTTAAATACTCAGACAAAATTACACAGTGGAAATTTGTCAGGGTTGGAAATTCCTATTTATTCCATTTTAGAATCACAAGTAGTACCCTAAGGCCTACTTTCCTAAGGATGAAAATCAGGGCATGGAAATGAAGAACCCAGGTATAATTCTCATGTGCAGGCATTGAGGATGCCGCGCTGTTTCATGGATCAGAAACTTGGAGTTATTAGGAGAACTCCGAACTGTCACACCGACCCCCACAGAACTGGGAATCATTACTTACTCTAACCAAGTGACCTGAATTCTCTAAATGGTCCCTGTTTCGTTTGTGGAATGACAGTCCCAGGATCCCTTTCAATAGGATGAGTCTGAACCTGCGCTTGTTTCCTTGGAAAGGGGCATTGCCGAGGAACAACCAATGTAGATAAGAATAAGGTAACAGGAAAAAAAAAATGAGTTCAATGTAAATATGTGTTTGTAATTCATAGAAGACTGTGGATTTGGGTATCCTTGACTTGTTTATTTTTTGAATGAAAATTCCAAAAATTTTGATGGGCCTTTGACCAATTGAGGAGGATTCCAGGAGAAAATAAAATAAGAGCTATACTAGCAGTGACTATATCCGAGGCTTGGTGACTATGTTGCAGGTGGATTTCATCCTAGTGAAGTAAATTGCTGCAACTTAACAAATGATGAAGCCGGGCCGTTTAGGGGTATGATTGGCACCCAATCACAATCACGTCTGATGTCTGAGGACTTGGCGACTGCCCAATCTGTTCACCTGAAATATTGCATTGTAACTCAGGTTGTTATACATTAGAATAGTTGAATGCAGGTCGTGAAAGATTATAAACAGCCACTGAAATAATGTAAGGGTTTATACAATGAGATTATTTCTAAGGAGCTTTGAGTGTGGGGTAAACAGCAGACTTTGAAGGCAAATGAATTACAGAATCACAACGAGCGAAAAGTATAAGGTATTAGAGAACTGGAAAATCTAAACTCCAATCCCAAGCACCTGTGAGAGAACAAGGTCAAAACCATTTTAACTTTGAACACAGTTTGTTCTTTGAAATGAGAGAAATGGGGCAGAAATGTGGTTTAAAATATCACTGTGGAAAGGACCTGACCTTCCGGGGTTGTTCCAGGCCAGTGAGGAAAGCCATTGCTTCCTTGTCCTGCACCTCAATTTATCAGATCATTTTAAGCCACTCATTTACTAGCTTCTGCTTACTAGTTTGTAAGCCAGAAACTTGAGAAAGAAAGAGAGAGAGGGAGAGAGAACTTCGAGACTACAGCTGAGAATCATAACATTAAGCAAAGTAAGACAGATGCAGAAAGACAAATATATTTTTTAATATGTACAATCCAGATTTACTGTGTGCGTGAAAAGTGTGTTATTCATATGTGAAAATGTCAAAATTGAAGTCCATTTTTTTAAATGGAAAATGAGGAGATGAGGGTGATGCCACACACCTATAATCCCAGCGCTTGGACCACTGAAGCAGAGGGATTGCCTCAAATTCAAGGCCAATGTAGTCTCCAGAGCAAAAGGGTAAAGAAAGGAATGACGATGGGAGGGTTTATGACTGCAGGAGTGGCTGAAGAGGAAAGTGATGATGATTCAAGAGCCGATGGGGAGAAAATTGAGAACATAACCTTGAGGGTGTGGGCAGTGGGCACCAGAGAAGCCGCAGAAATGTTTCAGTGGGCAGTGATTTTGCCATCTGTGTGATCAAAATGCATGCAAAGTTCACAAGGCTGGCCCACTGCACCTGAGCATGGACACACACTCCCACCTTCTCTAGTCTGGTCTCCTCTCTGATTCATAGAGACTGTCCCCACTGAGGATGAAAGAGAGAATGAGAAAGCACAGGAGTGGCATGGAATTGTAAAATGTCACACAATGTCTCTGGGCTTATGTTGCAGTAGAAATATATCTTTGGGTGCTTGCTCAAGGTACCAAATCCAAGGATGGAGTTGGCTTGGCTCTGAGGGGCAGTTAGGATTAGGCCATCTGAAGGAAGTAAGAAGTAGTTGGGTTTATAATGCACTCAGCAAAGCAGTGCCCTTTTTTCTTTCTTCCTTCCTTCCTTCCTTTCTTTTTTTTTTTTTTTAAGCTGTGAGTGATTGTATTGATTTAATACACGCAGCTTATTTCTGTCCCAGGTTAAAAACTAGCCCTGGGGAAATGGAGGAGCCTGTCATTTGGACTGCCCTTTACTGGCTGGGAATTAAATCATTACTTATTCCATTTTAGAATCACAAGTAGTACCCTAAGGCCTACTTTCCTAAGGATGAAAATCAGGGCATGGAAATGAAGAACCCAGGTATAATTCTCATGTGCAGGCATTGAGGATGCCGCGCTGTTTCCTGGAAGGCGGTCATTGAGAGTCACCTGCTTGCATTTCCCAAATCCCAGGCATGTCCAGTCAGTCAACTAGTCTGAGTTTTCTGTTCTAAAGGAACTGAATTCTGCTCCTCCTCCTCACAGCAGTCTCTCCTACTTGGGGTAGACAATTATCACCTTACTCCCTAGACTGAGGACACCTGCATCTCCTTTGCCATGGTCCATGCAGCTACTAGTTGAATTGTCTCTCTCCCCTCACTGATTCCTCTCTCCTCCCATTTCTTTCTCCCTTAATTTTTGAGAATTTCATTGTTCCTTTCTTATTGATTCTAAAACTGAATTGGTTTCAAAGCCCTACAGAATGTGGAATGGAGATGCGAGTATGAATTCATCACCCTTCTGATTCCTATTTTTTGGGGGGCAGCATTCATTCAAAGAGTCTCAGTGCCATGTGACCACCACCATCTTTTGGCAGAAGTGAATGTTGCCTCCCTTACCAATGGCTCTCTTCTTCCCAAGTCATGTTGTGTCTAAAGTGTATACACACACACACACATCTATGCATTAAGCAACTTATGCCTATGATTCAAAATTCAACTGAAAGCACAGTCATATTTCATTTACTGTAAAGCAGAGAGGGTTCATGGTATACATGACATAATGTATATGGTTATAGCTACAAGCTTTGCTTTTTTTCCCAGAAAAAAAAATCATCTTAGAAAAAGTTACCTTAACATAGGCAGCTACATTTTATAGAGGTGGGGAAGGGAGCTCTGTGTACATCCTTTAAATGTCTTTATAGGTTAGGAATTAAGACATTAACTTTTCCATTTCTCATTTGTAAGTAGTATCATAAGGCCAGGTTTCCTAAAGATTAGATTCAAGGCATGGGAGTAAAGACCACAGCTGCAGCCCTAAGATGTGTGAGGACGGTAGGAAAGTGCATGCCAATAGAGGCTGAGTCATCCCTTCAGACGCGTCTTCAGCAAAGGATGCTCACCCTGCTCCTGGTACTGTGAAGTAGAAACAATGCTACAGTCAGTGCTTTGAACTAGTACCATTTTGCATGATTATAATATCTGCAGAATTGGTGTAGGAGGTTTTTCTTTATTTGTGTTGCTTTCATTGGTGAATAAAGAAACGGCCTTGGCCTTTTGATAGGGCAGAAATCAGGTAGGCGGAGTAGACAGAATGGAATCCTGGGAAGAAGGCAGTGTGGCAGACGCCATGAAACTCCTGTCTGAGACTGATGCTGGTTAGGAATCTTTCCCAGTAAGCCACGACCTCGTGGTTCTATACAGATTATTAAAAATGGGTTAAATCAAGATGTGAGAGTTAGCCAATAAGAGGCTAAAACTAATGGACCAGGCGGTGTTTAAATGAATACAGTTTCTGTGTAATTATTTCGGATGTTAAGCTAGCCGGGCACCGGGAATGTGGCACACTCACCTCTTACTACACAGAATAAATTCCTGCAAATAAAATTGCTGGGGAAAAAGTTGAGTGTTCATTTATTTTCAAGACAGAGTATCACTGGCTGGCCTTGAACTCAGAGATCTGCTGGCCTCTGCCTCCCAGGTGCTGGGATTAAGGACCTGCACCACCATGCTAGGAGTAATATGGATACACAATGTAGAATTACATCTCAGAGAATTTTTTTTCCTCATTTGTAACATTTCATTGTATTAGCTGTCCTGGCTTACGTTCTAATACTGTTGTAAACACCATGCCAAAAGCAGCTTGTGGAGGAAAGGGTTTATTTCAGATTACAGTTTGTAGTCCATCATGAAGAGAAGGCAGAGTAGGAACTCCAAACAAAAGCCTATAGGCAGGCACTGAAACAGGCCATGGAAGAAGGTCGCTTACTGACTTGCATTAGGCTCATGTTTAGCTATTTTCCTTCTACCTCACAGGACCACTAACCAAAGGTTGGCATCATTCTCAGAGGGCTGTGCCCTCTGACATCAACCAACAATCGAGAAAATGCTATACCAACCATGATGAAGGTATCACCTCAATTGAGGTTCCTTCCTCCCAGGTGACTCTAGTTTGTGTCAAGCTGACCTAAACCAACTGGCACATTAATCTCAAACTTTGTGGTTTTTAATTTCTACCATTTGTGTAAATTGTGCTAGAGTCAAAGGGGGGATTTCATGAACGTGTGACATATGAGGGCGAGCAAGGCTTTGAACTTATTTTCTGCTGTGGCCCTGCTGCAGTTTCTTAATACTTAAACAGATCTCTCTGTGTTTTCCTCTTGCTAAGAACCATGCAAATTAGGTGGGCCAGTCCTGGGTACATTCTCCAGACTGCCCAAGCACCCTCCTTTTCCTATTGCCACCATCCATTCTTGGTTCCATCTCTCATGCTCCCAATGCTGCCCACAAGGGTACTCACTGTAGTGGGAACCACCTCAGTGTTTTGTGGGAGAGTGAGAAAGTGAATCACAGTGTTTACCATGGACTTGTCTGTAATTCTTTGTATGTATCCCAGAGCAACATGAGAACTTTCAAAAATATTTCCCAGTGAACAATAGTGCTATGAAATGAGATACAACTTTACAGTTGGCAGAAGTTTAAAGTTATTAACAAAAAATTGTTTGTTGATATATTGTTTCTATATCTCATATAAACAATAAGATGTGTGTTATTACCCATTAAGATAGCTTCTGGGAAGGCAAAGGAAATGCAATAAAGATATGAGAAAAATTAATAAATAATTGGACCTGGTGGCGCTTTCCTTTAATCCCAGCACTCGGGAGGCAGAGTCAGATAGATCTCTGTGAGTTTGAGGTTTGTCTTTCTACATAGTGAGTTCCAAGCCAGTTAGGGCTCCATAGTGAGATCTTAGCTAAATAATATGCACAACTTCCACGCAAAAGAAGAGAGGCTGCGGCCTTAAGATAATAATCTATCATGAACAGGAGGGCCATTAAGTTACCTTCTGTGTGCAATACATGAGAAAAAAGATGAAAATAAAAATAAAGCAAATGCATTGTGCTAACTAATCTTCAGTGTCAACTTGACCAGATATAGAATTGCCCAAAAGCCATACCTCTAGGAGTGTCTATGAGGATCTCTGCAGAGAGGTTTAGCTGAGCATGAAAGACAAATCCTGAATGTGTGTGGCACCATGCAGGGGCTGGCACACCAGGCAGAATAAACAGAGCAAAGGGAGAAAGCAGGCTGAGGGGCAGCTCCACCCTCTATTTGCTTCCTCACTGCACAGGTACTAGGAGCATTCCTGGCAGCATTCCTGCCGCAGTGCTGGCCCCGTCACAGCTACCCACAGACTGTGAGATTAGAAACCTTCCTTAGATTTCTGTCACCAGGCATTTTGTCACAGTTTATAAATAAAATAATGAATGCACAATAATATAGCACAATCCTCTATTGGTGGACCCTGTGTTCTAGAATGGTTCTGACATTTTTTAACTAATTTTTCTGGGGGGGGTTGTATATTCACAGATTTTTGTTGCTATTCCCTTTTCCTAAGCTTCAGAAATAGTTTGGGTTCCTTTCAAAATTTAGTTCCTAAATATTTACTGCTTGTGTTTTGTTGCTGTTGCCCTAACCTTCCTAACACATTGTCCTTGTGGTCAAAGGTCCTTTGGTTTGTCTTTTAAGACAAGGTCTTCCTATACAGCCACTCCCTGCTGACTTCACCATCAAGAGTCTCCTGGCTTCACAGCTCCTGGCTACCTGTGCACACAAACAGGCGCAGCCGGAAAGCTTACCTGCACGTCCACTTGCTTGACTCCCTCTCTATAATTGCTAATGCAATATTGATGTGACGTCTACCCAGGCAACACTGGCAACTGAATATATAAAGTCACCTATCGATAATCAATATTCAACAGCAATCCATCTTTTGATAGAAAATCACAAAAGAAAAAGAAAAACACAAAACCAGATCCCCTTCAGAGCTCACAGGAGGGAGCACATATTCCGACACCATGTTCTGGAATCTGGCCTCCAGAACTGGGGTGATGGAGTCCGCACTTTAAGCGACGTGATTACCAAGTATAATGTGCCAGGTTGTAAGAGAAAGGAGACCCAACCAAATAGGAGGACACTGTAGGCTTGAACTTTTGAATAGGCGGAGACAGTTGTATTTTTATTAATAATATGAGCTTTATTCTTACAATTATTGACTTAATAAGTTCCTCAAATTAAGCAGTATTCTGAAACCAAAAGTGGCAAAGAATTTAATAGCAAAAGCCAAGACATAGGACTGAACTCTGTGTGTGTGTGTGTGCCTTAATGTGTATATGTGCCCGATGTGAGTGCAGGATCCTGCAGAGGTCCAAAGAGAGCTTCTTTTGATCCCCCGGAAATAGACTTATGCCAGTTCCTAGCTGACATGTGGGTGCTGAGACCTGAAACCTCTACCAGTGCAATAAATACTTGCAACCGCTGTACTGTCTCTCCCAAGACCGAATGACTGGATTTATTTCCGATAATATCCTGGCTACTTCTTGTGCTGGGGAACACAGGCAATCACAGCTCTTGGGAATCTGAGACAGAGGAATTGAGATTTTTGAGACCAGGCTAGGCTGCATGAGACTGCATTAAAAAGAAAAACCTTTAACTACAGAAGTTAGAGCATCTTTTATCGGAGAAAAATGACCTAGTCCAAACCAGTCTGTCTCATTCAGAACTTTGTGCATTGAGACAGGTATACAGCTAAGAAACGAACAGTTCCAGCGTTCACGATAGATTGATGCATGCTTAGCATGCTTAGCACTTGACTTTATTTATTCTATGCTACAATTCCTTCTTTTATAGTTGCTTCTAGAATTTGTCAAAATTGTTGACTACTTCAGTTCTTTAAGACAAAAATATAATGACTGAGTGGGAGAAGGTGACCACCATGCGGGCCCAGAGAGGCCTGTCCTGGGTGGCGAGGGTGGAGAGAGAGAGAGAGAGAGAGAGAGAGAGAGAGAGAGAGAGAGAGAGAGAGAGAGAGAGAGAGAGAGAGAATATGAGATCGTGTCCTGAGGAGAGAGGCCGATCTGAAGAGGTGAAGGAGATGAGGAGCAGGCTTGCTTGCTACTCAGAGCCATGGTGATGCTAGGGCCCAGGCTGCTGCAGCTGTTGTGTTGATTTCTGTGGCTTCTGTTTCCACAGAAGGCCAAGAGGATAGGGCTGCACAGAGTGGACCCCGTACCTCACCGGCTGCAACACTAGGAAGAGTGGGTCCTACACCTTGCCTAGGCACACTACAGAGCTGATTCTTTGCTGGGGGTGTTGGTATGAGAGTGGGAGGTCTGGCCCCGCCCCTTATCTGCCATATGTCGATGTCCGTGAGAGAAAGATGTACCATCCCCGCCACCCCTCACCAGCTCCGGCAATTGAGAGAACTGGCCCTGATGTCATGAGAGCAGGAGAGCTATCCCTGCCCCCACCAGCTGCAGCAATCGGGAGAGTGACTCCTGCATCTTGCCTGTGCAGCGAAACAGAACTGACCCTAGTGGTGTAGGTAAGGGTGAGCCTATATTATAGAACTAACAGACATAAAAATAAAAACCAGGCACAGTAGTACACACCTGTAATCCCAGTACTTCAAAGGCTGACAGGGGGATCACCACAAGTTCAAGTCAGCTTGAACCTGAATTTCAGGTTACCATGGAGCCATATTTAAAAACAAAATAAGCAGCCATCAAAATAGCTTAGGGACTGTTGTCTTGCTCACATCAGGCATAATAACTTGAGTTCTATCCCTGGAACCCGTGTGGTAGGAGAGAACTGACCCATCCATGTTGGCCTCTCACAAGTTGGCCACATACAAAATAAATAAATATAAAAAGGTTAAGAAATACATATATTCTATAAAGTGTTGGAGCTCTTTCTCCTTAGAGCTCTTTATGGGATTTAGGAACACCACAGATGTCCTGAATCATCTAGTTCACTCATTTATCAATGTTTTTCTGACTCAGTTTACCTTTCTGAATGAAAGGACTTACTTAAATCAGTCAAGAAATAAAGTAACCTCATGAGGCTTAAACTAGCTGCTGAGTAGCAAATGTAGACACTATCCATCAGACATAGAAAGTGCCAGAAAATGCCACAAGATCCATGTGTAATGATATAGTGATCAGGAGCATGGGATCTATCTGGGTGTGGTGGCTTGCATCTGTAATCCCAATACCAGAAAGGTTAAGGCAGAAGTATTGCCATGGGTTAAAGGCCAGCATGTGTTGAAGGGTGAGTTCTAGGTCAGCTTGGAACAGAGTAAGAGAGACCCTACCTCAACAACAACAAAACAAACACATGACAATCCTGTTGGGCAGCCCAAGTTTAAATAATCCTGTCTTCATCTCTGACCAGTTCCGTAAACTTGATCAAGATAGCATCTCTGTCTCAGTTTCCTCCTTGGTATAGTGGCATATAATTGTATTGCCTTCATAGACTGAGAAGTAAATGAGCTAATGCATAGAAAACTCTCCCACAGTTTCTGGTACCTAATAAGCTCAGAGCAGTAAATGTTAACGGTTAAAACAGCAGTTGAGAGGCAGTACAGGGGTGTCTGTTTATAATAAGTATGAGGTAAACTTAGTAGCCACAACAAAACTGGTGCTTCTCTACTGATAGCTTCCTTGTGCTCTTTTGGGGAGGGTCATTGTTAGGGTTTTGACTGCTGTGGTAAAACACCATAACCAAAGCGACTCAACAAGGAAAAGAGTTATCTCACTCACACTTCCATACCCCTCTCTCATGGAACGAAATCACGTCAGCAACTCAAGGCAAGGATCTGGAGGCAGGAACTGAAGAAGAGGCCATGGGGGAGTGCTATTTATGGCCTTGTTCTTCATGGCTTCATGGCTTGCTCAGCCTGCTTTCTTATAGCACCCGGGACCACCAAGTTCAAGGATGGCACCAGTCAATGAGCTTATGTCAATCATCAGTGAAGAACATTTGCAGTGCAGGTTTGCCCATGGGCCATTGTGTGGGGCATTTTTGCAATGAAGGCTCTCTCTTTTCAGGCCAGATAGTGGTGGTGCTGGGTAGTGGTGGTGCATGCCTTTAATCCTAGCACTCAGGAGGCAGGGGCAGACGATGTCTGTGAATTTGAGCCGGCCTGGCCTACAGATTAAGTTCCAGGACAGTCAGGGCTGTTACACAGAGAAACACTGTCCCAAAAATCCCCAAGAAAGGTCCCTCTTTTCAAATGACTGTAGCATGTGTCAAGTTCACACACAGGGGTTATTTGAGAAGGGTGATAGCAGAAGTAATATTTGTGTTGGGCCTTCAGGATATTTGTATGATCATAGGGTACTTTTATAAGCATTTTGCTTTGTAAAAACTTGATATGAGGGATGGGAAGATGGTTCCATAGTTATGGGAACTAGCTGATTTTGTAGAAGACGGGGGTTCAGTTCCCAGAAGCCACATGGGGCAGTCATGTGGCCTGAAACTCAGTTCCAGGGATCCACTGTTCTTTTCTTTTTTTGGACTCTGTGGGTACCCACACACGTGGTACACAGATACACATATAGACACTTTGATAACTAATAAGTAAATGTTGGTGTGATGAGCAGTATTTTACTCATGAAGGGTCTGAGACTGAATGGCAGAGGTGATGTTTTAAAAGAGGCCTGACACAAAGGCTTTATAAATTCCAAATTTCTTAATCTTCTATAGAACAATATGTAATATAGGAAAAAAGACAAAGGAGCAATATAATTATTGAATCAGCAGAGTATAAAACTTGATTTAGTTTGTTTCAAAATTCAGTCACTCCTACATATGTTAGTTTAATATTAGATTTTAAAGAGATACTTTAAATGTACTTGGGGACAAAGCTTGATTTTTCTTAATTAATTGATTAATTAATAAATATTCAGGTTTTGCTTATTTGTTTCTTTGTTTGTAGGTAGAGTTATCCTTGAATTGGTGACAATCTTTGCACCTTAGACACACATACACACACATACACACCCAGGGCTGGAATCAAAGGCATGTTCCATCACAATTTGAAAATTTTCCTTAATAATAAAGAATAGGTCTTAAAGTCATTTCTAGTTTATAATGCAAATACAGTGAGCATGCCATATTTGACTATTCCAAATGAAATTGCTTTCAGATTTGATATTTTAAAGTCGACTATCATCGTTAAGCATAAATAACATGCACGTGACTACCAACCTGTCTTCCTTATTCTTCAGATTTGTTATGAACTGCAAGTTAAGCCTAACCATTCTGTGATAATTGATGCTGAAGCCCATGGAGAAAGAATGGATGTGAGGTCAAACATTCACATTAAAATGTAAAGGATAGTCTATTATCTGAAAGTATTCATAATGATTCTCATAGATACATCTAAATGTATTTCTATCCTAAGAAATATATGGAACCTGAATAGCTTTTCTATTCACATGTTTTATGGAAAAGGCATGAACCAAATGATCCCCAGTCACTTTCTAGCTCTCCAAGCCTGAGCTGTTCCAGCAGCTTTACCAGAGTCTTATCAGCACAGAACGCCATAAAAAAGAAAAAGGAAGAAGGCAACCTCTTACATTCAAAATGAGTTCTAAGAATCGTCAAAGGTTATTCAGTGCTGACCTTGCTTTACAAGTAGTTGTATTTTAAAGGATTATATTCACTCCATTTGCACTTTAAAATGAGGGACATCATCAGTTGTCCCTTGTGTGTTCTAAGCAACGACAGAACAGAAGAGGCAAACAAGCCTTCAACACACGGTGTTAAGTAAGTTTATGAAGACGTTGCATACCATCCAACCAGAGACAGGAGCTGTGTTAGTGTTCTGCTGCTTCTTCTATCATCTAGATAATAAAATGTACTGTCATACAGCTGTGGACAAGTAGAACATGGAGGGCGTCTAAAACAAACTCTACTTTTCACTGACTACTGCATCCATTAAATATTTTGTTAGGGGAACCCATGTTTCATTCTTTAGTCACCAACAAGACATCAAAGAACACAGACAATGCCATCGCAAAGCACTAACATTCTAACATTGGAGATGGACCGTAAACATAATATAACCACATTTACAAAACGATAAATGGTGAAAGGCATTCATTTAAAATAAACCAGATGAGCTTGAGAGATGACTCGGTGGTTAAGAGTACTTGTTGCTCTCGTAGAGTACCCAGGTTCAAGTCTCAGAACCCAGATGGTGGCTCAAAACCATCCATAACCCAAGTTCCAGGGAATCCAACAGGCATATATGTGGTACATATAAATGCATGCATGCAGGCAAAACATTCATACACATTCAGTAAAAATAAATAAATCTAGTAAACTAATTGATTAGCCTCAGATGGGCATTAGACAATGAGGTAAGAGACTTCAGATTGTAAATTAGGCCATGAAGAAAGCCTTCTTGAGGAAATGATATTTTAATAAAAACTGCCAAATAGATACAAATATGCATTCTAAATAGAGACAATAAAAAGCAAAGTTATAAGCCCTGAGGGGTCCAAGTTGGGATCAAATGGAGGAGAAAGTGATGGGCCATGAGTGTAGAGAAATAGGGAGGTTGGCCATGGCAAGGACTTCTGCTTTTGCTCTAAATGGTATGGGATACTATTGGAAGCTTTTGTGCAAAGGAATAGGCTGATTCTTGCCTTACAGGTATAGTCTGGCTGTGGGTTGGATATGGAATGAAAAGGTGCCAAAGAAACAATGATTCAAGGGCAAGAAGCACACAAGGCATGGTGGCTTCTGTCTCTAATTACAGCACTTGGGAGACCAAAACAGGATAGTTGCATGTACGAGGCCAGTTCTAGCTACATAGTGAATTCCAAGCCAGCCTGGACTACAGAATGAGACCCTATCTCAAAACAAAACAAAATACAGGTGCCAGCAGAAAAACTTGGAGGTAAAAATGCTTACTATCCTGAATTTGGTTCCCAAAATCCACAGTAGGAGAGAACTGACTCCTGACTCTCTGACCTGAACAAGTGCTTTGTGGTGAATGCACACCCATAATCTGCATACAAACAATAAATGGATTTAAGGGTTTTTATTTGTTTGCCTTGTTTTGTGTTGTGGTTGGGCAGAGTCTCGGTAGCTGTGCTGATTAGGAAGCAGTGAGTAGCCAAAGTCTGCACACATCCTGTAATGAAGCCCAGTGATGCATTGTCCCTAGCAAAGAACAACGCAGGCACAGAGAAGTTGTAGCTTGAACAAGTCAGCCTGTTACAGGCAGGGCTGGAATGGATCTCAGGTTTGTTTGTGGTTTTTTTCTGCCTGCTAAATCCTAGAATTTCCCCCATTGACCTCATCCTTATGTGAGCTAAAATAACAAATCCTTTGTATTAACCCTGGAAAATGAGGAATTTTACTTATGTGAATGTCAAGACATTTATTTCTCGTTTAGAATTAAATGGGAATCAGAGGCAAGGTGATCCATGAATCCTAGCATTCAAGAAGTAGGGATAGACATTCAAGGCTTGTAGGCAGAGGCTGCTTATTTGTTCCCAGCTGCCCAGGTCATGAAATAATCACTCAGACACTATATTATTTGCAATACTGTTTGACCAATAGCTTAAGCATATTTCTGGCTTACTCTTATATCTTAAATTAACCCATTTCTATTAATCTTTGTATCACCATGTGGCTGTGGCTTATTGGGTAAAGTTCCATCAGGCGTCTGTCTCTGGTGGTGCTACATGGCTTCTCTCTGACTCCGCCTACTC
Organism: Ondatra zibethicus; assembly: GCA_004026605.1. NCBI lineage: Eukaryota > Metazoa > Chordata > Mammalia > Rodentia > Cricetidae > Ondatra > Ondatra zibethicus. The sequence goes on from PVIU01003627.1 coordinate 137,749, forward strand.
TCTCATCCTCTATCTGCTTGGAACTCCCACCTTGCCCTATTCTGCTAAGCCACTGCTGAAACAGATTTATTCATTAACCAATAAAAGCAACACATAGACAGAAGGACTTCCCATAACATTTCTCCTTTTCTGTTCAAATAAAAAATAAGGTTTTAATTGTAACATAGTAAAATTACATATAACAAGACAAGTATCAAGCAAGAATTACAGTTACAATATTTATATCTATTTTATCTTTTATCATAAGTAAAACTATAACTACCTTTCAACTTCATCAAAGACTCCAGAAAGATATAATATTACCTAAGTAACAGAAAGTGCATTGTAAGAAACTTCCAAAACTCTAGAATTGACAAAGACATCTTGCTGCATGGACAGTAACCCAGACTTTTTCTGTATCTTTGGGGCATCTGTCTTCAGCCTACAGGCCCATAGTATCTAGCAGACTTTTCCATGAAGCAAGAAAATTTCAAAGATATTGGCAGTTTGTCAGTCATTTTCTTCTGTGTCCTGCAGAATGTCTGGCAGACTCTTTCATAAAGTAGAAACCCTGAAGGACCATCTCACCTTTAGACAAGTTCAACAGTCATTTCTCTGTGGGTCCTGCATATTTAGTTTACACAGCATAATATCAAACAGTACAGGCAAGAGCAGTTTCTTGCCTAAATGGCTAACAAACTCCATGAGAAGCCTCTTCAATGCCCATAATCCTCTTGAAGTAGATTGGTGCTGCCAGGAGCAGATGTGTCTTATTGTCTTAAGCTCTTAAAACATTTTAATTGCCATATTCTGTAGTCTTTGAAAGATTTGAAGAATACCTACCCATCTGAAATACATCTTTGTACATCTAGAAAACCTAACATGACTACAAGTTTGACTATTATAGATAACTATTAACTTGTATTTCTTAATTATATATTATATTTTAAATGAGCTGCACAAACACAATACCTTAATCAAGAACAGAAATACATATACATAGTATAACAAAATTGACCTTAAATTTGTATCAATAGACCAAATTCCATACCAAAGCAAAATATTCATATTTATAGCATATCCCCCTTTAAATGTAAACAAACATTTATAAACAATATTTCGGAAATTTGGCATAGTTCCCTCTAAACTGTTTTCTGCTTTTTGTGGCCAAAGTAATTTTGGGGGGGGTATTCACAGCAACCTTTGGGGGGCCTTGGTCCATCAGATCACATTAGTCTGGGAGGAATCCACAGGTTCTTATCTTCTGTGGAAACAAAAGAAGAGCCTCTTTTCCAAAGCAACAAATCCTTAGATCCAAATTTTGAAGTCAAGATACCTTTAAAATATATATGTTGGTTTAGCTTAGCAGCCCATACTATAAAATGTCTCTCTGTCCTTAGCTCCTTCACAGTGAAATAATTTAAAGAAAACACAGTAGTATACATAATCCAGACTCTCTGTGTATATTCCATCTTTACATGACTTTTTTTCTTTATTCCCTTAATCTGTGACTGTTTGTACTCTGTCTCTTTAAAGACTTTACCTTTTTTTAAAAACCATTTATTTCTTTTTAACTGTCTATATTCTTTTTCTTTTCTCTCCCAAGCCTACATACATTTATCCAACACTGTGACCCAGTTTGAGGCTTTTTTTTTATCTGAATCTGTCTTTATTGTGTATCTGTAATTATTTCCTGATCTGAAGTGCCTTTTTTTTAAATGCTAGGTGGGCGTGGCTATGACCAACTTTATGGTACTGCCTATTGGCTCTACCCCATCCAACATGACATGTTCGCTGCCTCTGAGAGCCATTCTCTCTGCCCCAGATCCAGGGTTGGGTTGCCGCAGGTCTGCGTTGCCATTAAATAAATTGTGGCACTCTGCTTACAAAACCCATTTAAATGCTCCATAGCAGGACCTCCCAAAAGAGTCAGAGCCATTTGTGCTGGCAAACCAGGAAGCTGCCATTTTTTAAAGAAGTTGTGCAATTTTTACTGCACCTCTCTTGCAAACAGAGCCTATCTGAAAAAAAAATGCTGTTACTAAGAAGCTGCACTTAACTCCCATTTTTGTGGATCTAGAAACCTTTTTTTCTTTAAGCTTTCTTGGACTTTACATGGAAATTCTTGCCCCATGCTGGCACACCAATTTGTTGTCAGAGGCTGCTAATTCATTCCCTGACTGCCCTGACTAGAAATAACCACACATAAACTGTATTAACTAAATCACTGCTTGGCCTATTAGCTCTAGCTTCTTATTGGCTAGCTCTTACTAACCCAATGCCATTAATCTGTGCATCACTATGAGGTCATAGCCTATCGTCAAAGATTGAGCAGGCTCCAGTGGGAGGCATCTGTCTCTTGCCGGGTACATGGTTTCTCTCTGACTCTGCCTACTCTCTTTCTCTTTCTGCTTGGAACTCCTGCCTTGCCCTATTCTGCTAAGCCACTGATTGGAACAGATTTATTCATTAACCAATAAAAGCAACACATAAACAGAAGGATTTCCCACACCAAAGGCTAGCCTGGGCTTCCTAATGATTACCAGTCTCAAAAATACAGCAACAATAAGAGGCAGAATAGGGGACAATAGCAATTAAATGGAAGTGGGCCTGGGAACACAAGCCTAGAAGAGCAGCTACTTAGGCATCCTAAAGTTCATTCCCTGAACTACAAAATGCGTTCAAGGGCAGCCTGAGCATGTTAGTGATGCCCTGTCTCAAAAAATAAAACAAATCAAAAGAGCTGAGAACACAGCACAATGGTAGAGAACTTGACTGTTATGCGCAAGGCCTGGGTTTCAGTGTCTAGTAACATACAGATAAAAAAAGGTGGAAAGGAGAGATAGGAAAAAGGGAGGGGAAAAAAGAGACAGAGAAAAATTAAGTGAGAATAATTTAGTATTCTCATAGTTTGTGTCATTTTATCTTAAAGTATATGTTGGCATTTTGGACATAGTGGTCAGTGCAAACATCGGTTGACTTTTTCCCTACTTATACAAGTGGTTAACATCTTCCTCTATTCCTTCAATTATTCATCCAATTTAGAAAAGATTTTGAGGCTATGCATGGTGTGCATGTGTATTCCCTGCACTTTTGAACTGGAGGAAGGAGAACCAGAAACTCAAGGTCAGGCTCATTCAGTCACTCAGTTTAAGGCCAGCTTGGGCTACGTGAGCCTGGTCTTAAAAAAAGAAAGGGGAGAAAATACATTTTTTAAAAAAATTTTAATGTATTTAATTATTTATTTGCTTACTTATTTATTTTGCTTTGCTTTGTTTTTTTAAATTTTTATTTATTATGTATATATATGTTCTGGGCACCAGATCTCATTATAGATGGGTGTGAGCCATCATGTGGTTGCTGGGAATTGAACTCAGGACCTCCGGAACAGTAGTCAGTTCTCTTAACCTCTGAGCCATCTCTCCAGCCCAAAATATTTTTATGGCTTATTTAACTTTATTTTATGTGCATTGGTGTGAAGGTGTCAGATGCCCTGCAACTGGATCTTCAAACAGTTGCGAGCTGCCATGTGGGTGCTGGGAATTGAACCCAGGTCCTCTGGAAGAGCAGTCAGTGCTCTTAACCACTGAGCCATCTCTCCAGCCCAAAATTTATGGAACGCTTCACGAATTTGCGTGTCATCCTTGCGCAGGGGCCATGCTAATCTTCTCTGTATCGTTCCAATTTTAGCATATGTGCTGCCGAAGCAAGCACAATACATTATTTTTTTTTTCTTTTTTTTTTTTTTTTG